>PVHX01026764.1:0-20303 GCA_004024805.1 Geosciurus inauris
AGGGTAGATAGACAAGTTGAGCCAGAATACAAACAAAAGGCCAAATTGAGTCTGTAAAGTTGGAGAGCTCTTGCAATGTTCTATGCCTTCAGAGGCCTTCCTCCAAATTTCATTCAAAACTGCCTCAGCTGCCACCTGTTGCTAATGATTACCTTCCAGGAAAGATGTTACTTATGCCTCTCCCTGTCCAATTGACTGCACCTGGGCCCTAAGCTCCCCCTGTGAGCTTGATGCCAATTGACCATCTCATCAAGTATAACCTTGGCCTAGGCACATAAACAGAAGAGAGAGATAAGATGAAGAGAAGAGAAGAACAAGGGAGCATAGGACATGTAGAAGGGGAATACTCATGTACTTCTTGGGATCCAGATACCACTTATGGCCCTTTTATCCATCCCAAGAGAAGTCAATGTTACCACTTTTTAATAAACCCAGCTTCAATGCTTACCTCAGTCTGCTTCTCTAATGTTATAATTCATCATGTGAGGAAACACTACTCCTCACAAGGAACCGATGGTAATTCCGTGATGCCTATAGAAATGGAATATTGAGGGAGGTTCCAACATGGTGGCCTAGACAGATGCTGAGATCAGTCTCTCCAGAACCGGAGATTGAAGTAGTTGAAATACCGTCTCCCAGCTAGCTTCTGAACATCATCCTACAGCTGCCCCCACAGGAATCTCACTCATGCGTGTACGCAGGGCCACCAGGGAGCAGCGATTGCCACAAGCAGCGTGACTACAGCAGCTAGTGGTGGCGGAGCTCAGCTGTGGGCGGCTTGGAGCCCCAACCTAGGGCTCTCCCCGCATGGGGCCTGCTTCTACATGGGGTACCTGGCTCCAGTGCCCACCCAACCACTCAGGGCCTCTAGCAGTTGCTCTCGTGACTGCAGGCCTCCCACGTGGGACCCCTGGCTACTGTTCTTTGTGGATCTTTACCTACCAGGGCAGAACTCCCTACACCATGGGGACACCGGACAAAATCTGGGGTCAGAAGATGGCAGCCTAGACAAACTCCTCAGTGCTAGTCTCTCCAGGACCGGAGCTTGAAGTTGGGAAATACCATCTCCCAACCAGCTTCTTGACATCATCCTACAGCTCATCATCCCCCACAGGAATTTCACTCACGTGTGTACACAGGACCACCAGGAAGCAGTGATTGCCACAAGCAGCATGCCGGCAAGCAGGGGAACTCAGCTGCTAGCAGCTAAGAGCCCCTGCCCAGGGCTCTGGAACAGCATTTGCCTGGGTGGGGCCTGCTTCTACATGGGATACCTGGCTCCAGTGCCCACCCAACCACACAGGACCCCTAGCAGTTGCTCCTGTGGACACACAACTCACGCACGCACAGGACCCCTGCTACTGTTCTTTGTGGATCTCCATCTACCCATGCAGAACTTCATATACCAGGGGAGGCTGGACAGTATCTAGGGACAAACTTTTACTTCAACAAACTTCTGCCCCAACACAGCACACTGTGAAACTGCGTCTCCACTGCATCCAAGAGCATCAGTGGTCCAGCCCTTCACCCTGTTGCTGAAGCAGATGGCTTCTTTGTGAGACCCTACCTATGACATTATTCACCGAGCGGGGAAATTCCAATAAGCAACGGACAACGCCACCTACTGGAGGTGAAAGGAAGCAAACCTGTTTATTTACATTGAGACTTTTTTTTTTATTTTTTATTTCTTTAGTCTTATTTTTATTTTATTCTTTATCTTTTTCTCCTAATATTCCTATTGTTTAATCTTTTTGTCTTATTTCTTTGCTCTTTTCTTCTTTCCTTTCCTCTTCTCTCTCTCACTCTTTTCCCATCCATCCTCTAATCCCCAACATTTGTAAAACTAAGTATCTGTTATACAGTAAGATATGGTAGACTGGGACTTCTGAACAGTATACTGGAGTGGTATTATATAGTCTTGTAACTTCCACTTGCATATATTTTAATTTTCTTACTATCATTTCTCTTCACTGCCTGTACTCTTTTCTTCCTTCTTACTGGTCTTCCCCAACTCTCTTTCACTCTTTCTACTAATAGCCAACTTCTCTTGGATTCCTTTTTAATATTTCCTAGAATCTAATAACCATATCCTCACTTCCTACTATCCTAACATTCTATCCTACACCCCACCCTCAAGTTTCTCTTGTGAGTCATATGAAAATGTATTATGTAAGTCAATGGTAATTAGGATAAATTTCATGTACAAAAAAAGGAATAGGTATGCAAATTGAACATTGAAAATGGAAGTCCAAATACACTTGAAAACTTATAAAATGTTACTCAGATGAAGGAAATCATAGGAATTGATTCCAAGGTACATCCAATGTTTTATCTAATTTGTACTGACTAAGGGTTAGTGTTTTTGAATAAACATGCATATGGAGATATTAAAAAACCTTAAGAATATGCTTCTGAAAATATGTGAGAAAATACACATGTAACTATATAATTTGATGGAGAAATTATTCAAGTGTGTGTCATATATAAATATATTAGCTGAGTATGAAGTAACAAGCTGAATCTCACTCAAAATATACAGTGATGGGCTTGAGGCTAATTGATCATCTCACCAAGCATAACCTGGGCCTTGGCACATAAGCAGAAATGAAAAATTAGATGAAGAGGAGAACAAAGGAGTATAGGACATGTAAAAGGGAAATTCACATGTACTTCTTGGGATCCAGATACCACCTATGGCCCTCCTCTCCATCCCCAGAGAAGTCTATTACCATTTTCCAATAAACCTCACTTCAATGTTTCCCTCAGTCTGCTCTAACATTATAATTTATCATATGAGGAAACACCACTCCTCACAAGGAACCAGCAGTTATTCAGTGATGCACATAAAAATGGAATATTGAAAATTGAAAAGAAGAGAAAAAATACACTGAAAAAATATGAATATTCCCATATTTTAGAAAAGATGCACTCATGTAAGGATGAAGGTAAATTATAAAATCAAATATTGTCATCTCACATGTGAGGGTTAGAGAATTAACATAAACATGGAATAATATAAATAATCATGACTATGTACATTTGAGAATGTGTGGTAATGCATACATGAATACATAAAATCCTATACCAAGTTGAGTCACAGGGAGGCATTACAAATGTGTTGTGTAAGTAGGCCAACTTGACTATGAATCTGATATATGATACACTGTGGTGTGTATCATAATTTCACAGTGAAAATTAAAAATTCAAATATAAATGCTCTTGGAAATTTATTTGTGGGTATAGGAAATAAATAAAGTTGTTTTACATACAGTAATTTGTGAAAGGTTACATGCTGATTTAGAGTTATGTTTAAAGAAATAACAAGAATATGGATACATGGATTATTCATAAGAAAGAGCTTATGAATCTATGAAAGAAAATACATGAGTAGACAGAATACTAAAAAGTGATGATTAAATTGTGAGTCATATGAAATATATTATGTAAGTCAGTGGTAATTAGGATAAATTTCATGTAAAAAATAAAGGTGAGGTATGCAAACTGAACATTGAACATTGAAAATAGTAGTCCAAATACACTTGAAAATCTATACAATGTTACCCGGATGGAGGAAATCATAGGAATTGATTCTGAGTTGATCCAATATTGTATCCAATTTGTACTGACTAAGGGTTAGTGTTATTGAATAAAGATGCATATGGAGATATTAAAAAACTCTAAGAATGTACTTCTGAAATATGTGAGAAAACATACATGTAATTATAAAATTTGATGGAGGAATTATTCAAGCATGTGTCATATGTAAACATAATAGTGTATATGAAAAATACAAGCTGGACATCATTCAAAATATACTGTGATACATAGTCAAAGTTAACATTGAAATTTGAAAATAAATTGTAATACAGATTGAAAAATTATTTTGGTGTATCTGGATTTAAGGAAATTTAGGATTTGAGAGAGAAAAATATAAAGTTTAATACCATATTTTGTACCTCCTTGGGGTGTTTGTTATGGATTAAACACAAATATGAATATATAAGAATATTTCTGAAAACAGAGTTCTGAGTAGAGGTGGGAAAATATGGATGAATTCATAGAATCTTACACAAACATTTGTCAACAGAGATCTATAAGAGAATACATTATGTGAATATGAGAAAGCTGGTTGCATCCCTTATATTCTCTGATAAAATGCATATCAAATGTAACAGAGAACTATGTAAATAGAAGGTGAAAAAGAATTGAAAATTCAGTATGGAGTATCTGGAATTAAGAAAATTTAGGAAAAGTATGAAGATAGGTAAAATTCTTATCAAACTTTGTACTGACTGATTTAGTATGAGAGAATTAAAACTGAGTTGGAACATTTATAAATATACAAAGAATGTACTTTTGCAAATATATGAAGAAACATACACGGATAGAATTCTACACAGGCATGAGTAAAGTGATAGTCATAGGAATATGTATTTTGTCAAGAAGTGAAACTCAGAATGTACCTCATTTAGGGTGTACATTTGAAGCAAGAATTAGAAAGCCAGTCTGGGTAGATAGATAAGTTGAGCCAGAATACAAACAAAAGTCCAAATTGAGTCTGTGAAGTTGGAGGGTTCTTGCAATGTTTATGCCTTCAGAGCCTTCTTCCAAAATTTCTTTCAAAATTGCCCCAACTGCCATTTGTTGCTAATTATTGTCTTCCTGGAAAGATGTTAATTATGCATCCCCTTACAATTGCCTGCACCTGGTCCCTGTTCTCCCTCTATGAGCTTGATGCCAATTGACCATCTCATCCATCATGACCCAGGCCTAGGCACATAAGAAGATGTGAGAGATAAGATGGAGAGAAAAGAACAAGGGAACACAAAATATTTAATAGAAGAATACACACATACTTCTTGGGATCGTTATATCACCTGTGGTTCTATTCTCCATCCCTAGAGAAGTCTTAGTTAGCACTTTTCAATAAACCTGGCTTCAATGCTTCCATTGGTCTGCTTCTCTAATGTTATAATTCATTATGGGAGGAAATACCACTCATCACAAGGAACCAGCGATTATTCAGTGATGCCTATAGATATGGAATGTTGAAAATTTAAAAGAAGAGAAAAAATACACTGCAAAAAATATATGAATATTCCTGGATTTATGTAAAGATGTAGTTTTCTATGGATGAAGGAAAAGTATAAAGTCAAATATGGGGGTTAGAGCATTAACATAAACATGGAATAATATAAATAATCATGACTAAGTACATCTGAGACTGTGTGGTAATGCATATGTAAATATATAAAATCCTATACAAAGTTTTGTCAGAGAGGCATAACAAATGTTTTGTGTCAGCAGGAGAACTTGACTCTGAATCAATATATGATAAAGTGTGATGGATATCCAAATTTCACACTGATAAATAAAAATTCAAGTATAAATGCACTTGGAAATTTATTTGGGTATACATGGCATGAAGAAAGTTGTTTTACATACAGAAATATGTGAAAGGATACATGCTGACTTAGGTTTAGGCTTAGAGAATAACATGAATATGGGTACATATATTATTCTTAATAAAGAGCTTCTGAAATTATGAAGGAAAATACATGAGTAGACAGAATACTAAACAGGGATGGGTAAATTGAAAGTCATATGAAAATATCTTATGTAAATCAGTGGTAATTAGAATGAATTCCATGTACAAGAAAAGGATTAGGTATGCAAATTGAACATTGAACATTGAAAATAGTACTCCAATACATTTGAAAACCTGTACTAATGTACCCAGATAAAGGAAATAAGAAGAATCAACTCCGAGGTAGATCCAATATTGTATCCAATTCGTACTGACTAAGGGTTAGTGTTTGAATAAACATGCATATGGAGATATAAACAAATGCTAAGAATGTACTTTGGAAAATATGTGAGAAAATATACATGTGATTATAAAATTTGATGGAGGAATTATTCAAGTGTGTGTCATACATTAATATATGTGGGGAATATAAAAATAACAAGCTGAACCTCATTTAAAATATACATTGCTATATAGGCAAAGTCAACATTGAATTTTTTTTTTTTTTTGGTACTGGAGATTGAACTCAGGGGCACTCAACCACTGAGCCACATCTCCAGCCCTATTGTGTTTTATGTAGAGACAGGGTCTCACTGAGTTGCTCAGTGCCTTGCCATTGCTGAGGTTGGCTTTGAACTCACGATTCTCCTGTCTCAGCCTCCCTAAGTGCTGGGATTACAGGTTTGAGCCACCACGCCCAGCTTCAACATTGAAATTTGAAAATAAATTGTAATACAGATTAAAAATTATTACGGTGTGCCTGTGTTTAAGGACACTTAGAATTCGAAAGAGAAATATATAAAGTTTAATATCATATTTTGTACTATATTAAGGTAAGGGTTTATTAGAGACTAAATATGAATATGAATACATGAGAATATTCCAGAGAATGTAGTTCTGAGTAGAGGTGGGGAAACATAGATGAATTCATAGAATTTTACAGAAACATGTGTCAAATGAGAGCTATAAGAGAATACATTATGTGTATATGAGAAAGCTGGTAACATCCCTTTTATATTAGGTATAAAATCCATATAAATATTTAATATAGTAATATGTAAATAGATGGTGAAATAGAATGGGGAATTAATTATGATTTAAGAAACACCTGGATTTAAGAAACATTAAAAAATTATGGAGATAGGTAAAATGATTTTAAATTTTATACTGAGATTTAGTGTGAAAGAATTAAACTGAATTTGGATATTTATGAATATTCAAAGAATGTATTTTGCTAATATATATAGAAACATATATGAATATATTGAATCTTACACAGGCATGAGTAAAGTAAGAGTAATTGAAAAATGTATTTTGTCAAAAAGTGGAATTCAGAATGTATCTCATTTAGGGTGTATATTTGAAGCAAGAATTAGTGAGACAATCAGGGTAGATAGATAAGTTGAGCCAGAATACAAACAAAAGTCCAAAATGAATCTGTGAAGTCGGAGAGCTCTTGCAATGTTCATGCCTTCACAGGATTTTCTTCAAAATTTATTTCAAAACTGCTCCAGCAGCCACCTGTTGCTAATTGTCATACCCAGAAAAAGATTAATTATGCTCTTTTATCCCAATCACCTGCACCTGGGCGTTGTGTTTCCTCTTCAAGCTTGATGCCAATTGACAATCTCAGCAAGCATAACCAGGGCCTGGGCAAATAAACAGAAGTGAGAGATAAGATGAAGACAAGAGGATAACAAAGGAGCATAGGACATGTAAAAGGGGAATACACAAGTACTTCTTTGAATCCAAACACCACCTATGGCCCACTTCTCTATCCCCAGAGAAGTCTATTTTACCACCTTTCAATAAACCCAGCTTCAATGCTTTCCTCCATATGCTGATCTAACATTATAATTCATCATGTGAGGAAACACCATTTGTCACAAGGAACCGGCAGTTATTCAGTGATGCCTATAAAAATGGATTATTGAAAATTGAAGAGGCAAGATACAATGTAAAAAATACATGAATGTTCCTGGATTTAAGGAAAGATAGATTTATGTAAGGATGAAGGTAAAGTATAAAATCAAATATTTTTTTGTCAATGTGGAGGTTAGAAAATTAACATAAACATGGAATAATATAATCATCCATAACTATGTACATCTGAGAATGTGTGGTAATGCATATGTAAATACATAAAACCTGTACAAAGTTGAGTCACAGAGAGGCATAACAAATGTGTTGTGTAAGTAGGAGAATTGACTATGAATCTGATATAAGATACACTGTGATGGATATTCAAAATTCACAGTGAAAATTAAAAATTTAACTATAAATGCTCTTGGAAATTTATTGGGGGTTACATGGAATGAAGAAATTTGTTTTACACACAGAAATATGCAAAAGGTTACATGTTGACATAGGTTTGGCATTAGAAAAATAATAAGAATATGGACACATATATAATTCTTAAGAAAGAGCTTCTGAATATATAAGGGTAAATACATGAGTAGACAGAATTCTAAACAGGGTTGATTAAATTGTGAGTCATATGTAAATATATAAGTAAGGTAATTAGGATGAATTTAATGTACAAAAAAGGGTTAGGTATGCAAATTGAACACGGAATATTTAAAAGAGTAGCCCAAATACTCTTGAAAACATATACATTGATACTGGGATGAAAGAAATGTAATCTCAGTATCAATTCCCAAAGGAATTGATTCTGAGATAGAACCAGTATTGCATCCAATTTATACTGACTAAAGGTTAGTGTTATTGCATATGGAGATATTTAAAAAACCCAAGAAAGTACTTTTTAAAATATGTGAAAAAATATACATGTAATTATAAAATTTGATGGAGGAATTATTCAAGTATGTGTCATATGTAAATATATTAGATGCATATGAAAATAACAAGCTGAACCTTATTCAATGTATACAGTGATACATACACAAAGCTAATAATAAAATTTGAAAATAAATTTTAATACAGACTTAAAAATTATTTTGGTGTACTTTGATTTAAGGGAATTTAGGATTCAAGAGAGAAATATATAAAGTTTAATATCATATTTGTCCTGCCATATGGTAAGAGTTTGTTAGGGATTAAACATGAATATGGATATATAAGAATATTCCTGAGAATGTAGTTGTGAGTGGAGTTGGAAAACATAGATGAATTCATAGAATCTTACACAAACATGGGTCAACAGAGAGCCATAAGAGAATACATTATGTGAATATGAGAAATCTAGTCGCATCCCTTATGTAATTTGTATAAAATCCATATCAAGTGTAATAGAGAAATATGTAAATAGAAGGTGAAATAGAATTGGAAATTCATTATGGAGTACCTGGAATTAAGAAACTTTAGGAAAAGTATGGAAATAGATGAAATTCTTATCAAATTATTTACTGGATTTATATTTAGTGTGAGAGAATTAAACTGAGTTCAGATATTTATGAATATTCAAATAATGCACTTTGAAAATATATGAAGAAATATACATGAAGAAAGAGAATCCTACACAGGCATGAGTAAAGTGAGAGTCATTGGAAAATATATTTTTTCAATAAGTGGAATTCAGAGTATATCTCATATTTAGGGTATACATTTGAAACAAGAATTAGAAAGACAGTCACGGTAGATAGATGAGTTGAGCCAGAATACAAACAAAAGGTCAAACAGTCTGTCTAGTTGGAAAGTTCTTGCAATGTTCATGCTTTCAGAGGCTTTCCTCCAAAATTCCTTCAAAACTGCCTCAGTTGCCACCTGTTGCTAATGATTGTCTTTCTGGAAAGATGTTTATTATGCCTCTCCCAGCCCAATTGGTTCCAACTGTGCCCTGTTCTCCCACGATGGGCTTGATGCCATAAAACCAACCATATAACGAAGCATAACCTGGGCTTGGGTATATAAGTAGAATTGAGCAATAAGATGAAGAGAAGAGGAGAACAAAGGAGCATAGGACATGTAAAAGAGGAATGCACATGTACTTATTGGGATCCAGATACCACCTATATCCCTCTTCTCCATCCCCAGAGAAGTCTAAGTTACCACATTTTAAGAAACCCAGCTTTAATGCATCCCTCATTCTGCTTCTCTAAAATTATAATTCATTATGTGAGGAAACACCACCTATCACAAGGAGCCCTGGTTTCTCAGTGATGTGTATAAAAATGAAATATTGAAAAATGAAAAGAAAATGCAAAATACACTGTAAAAAATATATGAATGTTCCTGGATTTAAGAAAACATGCACTTATGTAAGGATGAAGGTAAAGCATAAAATCAAATATTGTCCTATCATGTGTTGGGATTAGAGAAGTAACATAAACATGAAATAATATAAATAATCATGACTATGTACATCTGAGAATTTGTGGTAATGCATATGTAAATACATAAAATCCTATGCAAAGTTGAGTCACACAGAGGCATAAGAAATGTGTTGTGTAAGTAGTAGAACTTGACTCTGAATCTGATATGTGATACACCATGACAGATATTTAAATTTCATACTGAAAAACAAAAATTCAAGCATAAATGCTTTTGGAAATTTATTTGGGGCACATGTGATAAAAAGAAGTTGGTTTACATACAGAAATATGTGAAAGGTTATATCCTGACTTAGGGTTAGGTTTAGAGAAAAACATAAATTTGGACACATATATTATTCTTAAGAAAGTGCTTTAGAAATATGATGGAAAACACATGAGTAGACAGAATACTAAACAGAGATAAGTAAATTGAAAATCATATGAAAATATCTTATGTAAATCATTGGTAATTAGGATGTATTCTCTGTACTAAAAAAGGGTTAGGTATGAAAATTCAACATTAAGCATTGAAAATTGTAGTCCAAGTACACTGGAAAAACCATAATATGATACCCATATGGAGGAAAACATAGTAATTTATTTGAGGTAGGTACAATATTGTATCCAATTTGTATTGACTGCGGGTTAGTGCTATTGAATAAACATGCATATGGAAGTATGAAAAACCCTAAGAATGTACTTCAGAAAATATGAAAGAAAATATACCTGTAATTATAAAATTTGGTGAAGGGATTATTCAAATGTGTCTCATATTTAAATATATAAAGTAAATATAAAAATACCAAGCTGAACCCCATTAAAAATATACAGTGATATATAGGCAAAATCAACATTGAAATTTGAAAATAAATTGTAATACAAGTTTAAAACCATTTTGGAGTACCTGTATTTAAGGAAACTTAGGATACGAGGGAGAAATATATAAAGTATAATATCATATTTTAATTTAATTTAATATTGTATCATACATTAAGGTAAGTGTTTTTTAGGGAATAAACACAAATATGAATATATATAAGAATATTCCTGAGAACCTAGTTCTGAGTAGAGCTGTGAAAACATAGATGAATCCATAGAATCTTACACAAACGTGTCAAAGAGAATACATTATGTGAATATGAGAAAGCTGGTTGCATCTCTTTTATACAATGTATAAAATCCATATCAAATGTAACACAGAAATATGTAAATAAAAGTTGAAATAGAACTGGAAATTCATTATGGAGTACCTGGAATTAAGAAAATTTAGGAAATGTACAGAGATAGGTAAATTTTTTTTCAGATTTTCTACTGACTTAGATTTAGTGTGACAGAATTGAACTGAGTTTGTACATTTATGAATATTTGAAGTACGTAATTTTGCAAATATATAAAGAAACATACATGAATAGATAGAATCCTACACAGGCATGAGTAAAGTAAGAGTGATTGGAAAATGTGTTTTGTCAAGAAGTGGAATTTAGAATATATTTCATTTAGCATTTAGATTTGCAGCAAAGATTAGAAAGACAGTGAGGGTAGATAGATAAATACAGCCAGAATACAAAAAAAAAAAAAGAGGCCAAATTGAGTCTGTGAAGTTGGAGAGCTCTTGCAATGTTCATGCTTTCAGAGGCCTTCCTCCAAAATTTCATTCAAAACTGCCCCAGCTGCCACTTGTTGCTAATATTTGTGTTCCCAGAAATATGCTATTTATGCCCCTCCCTGCCCAATTTACTGCACCTGGGCCCTGTGCTCCCTCTATGAGCTTGATACCAATTGACCATATCACCAAGCATAACCTGGGCCTGGGCACATAAGCAGAAGAGAGAGATAAAATGAAGAGAAGAGGAGAATAAGGGACCGTAGTGTTGGGGTTCTGCACCAGGGGTCGGCTCCTCTGACCAGTGAAAAGGAGGAATCCCCAGGCGCCCCCAACAAGGATGAGCAGAGAAAGGTAAAGTCATCTGGCATGAAACCACCACGAGCTGGAGAGTTCTGTCTCAAGCAGGAACTGTTTATTTAGAGGAGGTTACAAGCTTGTATAGGGGCAGGGATCCAATAGCATTTCATTTTCGAGCCACTAATGTGGAAGTGGGCTGTCCATGCATAGCAGTATAGAAGCGTTTAGGTTGGGGATCATGCATCGTCCACAAGCACGGAAATAGAGGTCAGCCAATAGGCGCAAGGTGATGTGGCTCTCTCGGGGTGGGATGCTTTGTCCTGGGCTGATTGCTCGGCATCATTTTATGGTATGCCCCCACTACATTCCCCACATGTAGAAGGGGAATACACATGTACAACTTGGGATGCAGATACCACCTATGGTCCTGCTCTCCATCCCCAAAGAAGTCTATGTTACCAACTTTCAAATAAACCCAACTTCAATGCTTCCTTTGGTCTGCTTCTCTAACATTGTAGTTCATCATGTGAGGAAACATCACTCGTCACAAGAAACCAGCAGTTATTCAGTGATGCCCATAAAAATGTAATATTGAAAATTAAAAAGAAGAGGCAAAATACACTGTAAAAAATATATATAAATGTTCCTGGATTTAAGAATAGATGGATTTATGTAAGGATGAAGGTAAAGTATAAAATCAAATACTGTCCTGTCACATGTGGGGGTTAGAGAATTAACATAAACTTGGAAAAATATAAATAATTGCAACTATGTACATCTGAGAATGTGTGGTAATGCATGTGTAAATACATAAAGTCCTATACAAGGTTGAGTTACAGAGAGGCATAAAAAATATGTTGTGTAAGTAGGAGAACTTGACTATGAGTCTGACATATGAAACACTGGGAAGGATATCCAGATTTCACAGTGAAAATTAAAAATTCAGGTATAAAGGCTTTGTAAATTTATTTGTGGGTACAGGGGATGAAGAAAGTTGTTTTACACACAGTAATTTGTGAAGATACATGCTGACTTAGGGTTATAGTTAGAGAAATAACAAGAATATGGATACATATATTATTCTTAAGAAAGAAATTCTGAATATATGAGGGTAAATACATTAGTAGATAAAATACTAAACAGGGATAATTAAATTTTGAATTATATGAAAACATGTAAGTCAGTGATAATTCATGTACAAAATAAGAGTAAGGTATGCAAATTGAACATTGAACATTGAAAATAGTAGTCCAAATACAATTGAAAACCTATAATTGTACCCGGATGGAGGAAATCATAGGAATTGATTCTGAGGTAGATCCAAGAATGTATACAATTTGTACTGACTAAGGGTTAGTGTTATTGAATAAAGATGCATATGGAGATATAAAAAAAATCCTAAGAATGTACTTCTGAAAATATGAGAGAAAATATATTGTGCTACCTCTTAGCTTAAGGAACTCCATTTTGTCTGGGCTGTCAGCCACCTTATCTTTAGCCCAGTCAGCCACCTTAACTTTAGCCCAAACATCAACATACTTTATTTTTGCAAAGATTTGTGGTCATATTGATCAAATTTCAGTTAAAAAACAACTCCAGGATGCTTGCTAAACTCAGGATGCTTACTAAATAGTGTTACAATCTATTTCCCAAATGTAGAGAGAGTGAAGGGTGGGCTTAGCTAACTGCAATTTCTTCTTCTATATAAGTTACTTTTTGCATTGGCTAAAATGAGAAAATGTCATAACACTTGATTTGCAGTTTTCTTTTGCTATATAATCTGTAATTAAAACCAGGTCAGGGGCTGAAACTTTGAATTGGCTCTAATTGGCTTTGCAGTATGACAGCAGAAAAATAAAACTTTAATGAAAGAATCTATGAGTTTGTTTTCTTGCTGATTGGTAATAGCAATACATGTAATTATAAAATTTGACAGAGGAATTTTTCAAGTGTGTGTCATATGTAGGGTTAGGGTTAGAGAAGTAACAAGAATATGGATACATGTATTATTCTTAAGAAATAGCTTCTGAATATATGAGGGAAAATATATGAGTAGACAGAATACTAAACAATGATTAATAAATTGTGAGTCATATGAAAATATATTATGTAAGTCAGTGGTAATTAAGATGAATTTCATGAACATAATAAGGGTTAGGTATGCAAATCAAACATTGAACATTAAAAATAGTAGTCCACATACACTTGAAATTCTATAAAATGGTACCTGAATGGAGAAACTCATAGGAATTAATTCTGAGGTAGATCCAAAAATGTATCCAATTTGGACTGACTAAGGGTTAGTGTTATTGAATAAAGGTGTATATGGAAAAATAAAAAAAACCCCTAAGAATGTACTTCTGAAAATATGTGAGAAAATATACAGGTAACTATAAAATTTGCTGGAGGAGTTATTCAAGTGTGTGCCATATTAAGTGAATATGAAAAAAAACAAGCTGAACCTCATTCAAAATATACAGTGATACATAGGGAGTGTTAACATTGAAATTTGAAAAATAAATTCTAATACAGAGTTAAAAATTATTTTGGTGTACCTGGATTTATGGAAATATAGGATTCAAGAGAGAAATATATAAAATTTAATACCATGTATTGTACTACCTTAGGATAAGTGTTAGAGAATAAACATGAGTATGAAAATGTGAGAATAATCCTGAGAATGTAGTTTTGAGTAGAGGTGGGAAAACATAGATGAATTCATTGAATTTTACACAAACTTGTGTCAATAGAAAGCCATAAGACAATACATTATGTGCATATGAGAAAGTTGGTTGGATCCCTTATATACTATGTATAAAATTAATATCAAATGTAACACAGAAATATGTAAATATAAGGTGAAATAGAATTGAAAATTCATTATGGAGTACCTGGAGTTAAAAAATTTAGGAAAAATACAGAGATAGGTAAAGTTCTTATAACATTTTGAACTGACTTAGATTTAGTGTGAGAGAATTAAACTGAGTTTGGATATTATGAATATTCAAAGAATGTACTTTTGCAAATATATAAAGAAATATACATAAATAGATAGAATCCTACACAGGCATGCATAAAGTAAGACTAAGTGGAAAATGTGTTTCGTCAAGAATTGGAATGTAGAATGTATCTTATGTAGGGTGTACATTTGACACAAGTATTAGAAAGACAGTCAGCCATATATAGATAGGTTGAGCCAGAATTCAAACAAAAGGCCAAATTGAGTCTGTGAAGTAGGAGAGCTCTTGCAATGTTCCTGCCTTCAGAGGCCTTCCTCCAAAATTTCATTCAAAACTTCCCCAGCTGCCACCTGTTGCTAATAATTGTCTTCCAGGAAATATGTTAATTATGCCCCTCTTTGCCCAGTTGCCTGCACCTGGGCCCTGTCCTCCCTTGATGAGCTTGATGCAAATTGAACATCTCACCAAACATAACCTGAGCCTGGGCACATAGGCAGATGTGCGAGATAAGATGAAGAGAAGAGGAGAACACAGGAACATAGGACATTTAAAAGGGAATACACATGTCCTTTTTGTGATCCAGGTACGTTCTATGGCCCTCTTCTCCATCCCCAGAGAAGTCAATGTTATTACTTTTCAATAAACCCAGCTTCAATGCTTTCCTCAGTCTGCTTCTCTAATGTTATAATTCATTATAGGAGGAAACACCACTTGTCACAAGGAACCAGTGCTTATTCAGTGATGCCTATAGAAATAGAATATTGAAAATTGAAAAGCAGAGTCAAAATACACTGTAAAAAATATATGAATGTTCCTGGATTTAAGAAAAAATGTAGTTATACAAGGATGAAGGTAAAGTATAAAATCTAATATTGTCCTGTCACATGTGGGTGTTAGAGAATTAACATAAACTTGGAATAATATAAATTATGATTATGTATATCTGAGAATGTGTGGTAATGCATATGGAAATACATAAAATCCTATAAACTTTTGAGTCATAGAGAGGCATAACAAATGTGTTGTATAAGTAGGATAACTTGACTAAGAATTTGATATATGATACACTGTGATGGATATCCAAATTTCACAATGGAAATTAAAAATTCAAGTATAAATGATCTTGGAAATTTATTTGGGGTACATGAGATGAAGAAAATCAGTTTACATACAAAAATATGTGAAAGGTTACATGCTGACTTAGAGTTAGGTTTAGAGAAATAACAAGAATTTGGATACATATATTATTCTTAAAGCTTCTGAAATTATGATGGAAAATACAAGAGTACAAAATGTACTAAACAGGAACGAGTAAATTGAGAGTCATATGAAAATATATTATGTAAATCAGTGGTAATTAGGATAAATTTCTTGTACAAAAAAGGGTTAGGTATGCAAATTGAACATTGAACATTGAAAATGGTAGTCCAAATATACTTTAAAACCTACACATTGGTACTCAGATGAAGATAATCATAGTAATTGATTCTCAGGTAGATCTAATATTGTATCCAATTTGTACTGTCTGAGGGTTAGTTTTTTTTTTAATAAACATGCATATGGAGATCTTAAAAAACCCTAAGAATGTACTTCTGAAAATATGTGAGAAAATATACATGTAATTATAAAATTTGATGGAGGAATTATTCAAATGTGTGTCATATGTAAATATATTAGGTGAATATGAGAATAGCAAGCTGAACCTCTTCCAAAATATACAGAGATATGCAGGCAAAGTTAACATTGAAGTTTAAAAATAAATTGTAATATGGATTTAAATATTATTTCAGTGTACCTGGATTTAAGGAAATTTAGGATTCCAGAGAGGAATATATAAAATTTAATATAATATTTTGTAGTATTTAGTGTAAGAGTTTGTTAGGGATTAAACACGAATTGTATATATAAGAATATTCCTGAGAACATAGTTTTTAGTAGAGGTGGGAAAACATAGAGGATTATTTCATAGAATCTTACACAAACATGTTTCAACACAGATCCATAAGAAAATACATTATGTGAATATGAGAAAGCTGGTCTCATCCTTTATATACTATTTATAAAATCCATATTAAATTTAACACAGAAATATGAAACTAGAAGGTGAAATAGAATTGGAAATTTATTATGGAGTACCTGGAATTAAGAAAATTTAGGAAAAGCATGGAGATAGGTAAAATTCTTATCAAATTTTGTACGGACTTATATTTAGCATCAGAGAATTAAACTAAGTTTGGATATTTATGAATATTCAAAGAATGTACTTTTGCAAATAGATAAAGAAACGTACATGAATAGATAGAATCTTACACAGGCATGTGTATAGTGAGAGTCATGGGTGTAAGGGTTCTGACCAGCCATAGTCAACACACCTCATGCAGCCAGGAGATCTTTATTTACAGGGATCAGTGCAGGTGGGCACCCAGGAGAAGGAAGAAGGAAAACGGATAGAGGGGACATAAGGCATGGAATTTATAGGGCTCACTAGGAATGTGTGGTGGACTATGGATTGGTCACTTCAAATTGGCATGATAGGTGGTTCTGTGGTGGGTTTCTTAAATGTAACCTGAGCAGCCAGGCTTTGTTCTCTCAGTGGAGAAATTCAGGAGAGAAATCACCCAGGACAGGGACTGCCTTAGGCTCTTAGGGAAGGGATGCTAAAACTGGGTACAAGAGGGCTGTTTTCTACCTTACGTTTCCCCCTTTTTAGTTTTATAGGTATGGGAATGTGGACGACGTTGGCTCTTCTGGCTATTTTGTGCGAAATTAGGGCAACATCTGCAGTGCAATTGGGAAGGGGGAAGGAGGTAGAGGACTCAGGCTCCAAAGGTTAGGATCTCCCTATGGGAAATGTCTTGGATGATGTATTGTAGCCATAGCATTGCCAGCTGGTGGAGCCAGTTTCCCAAATGCAGGTGTGGAGGCAGGAGCCAGGAATCCTGGAGTAGATTTTCAAGAAAGAGTTGTAGGCAAGTCATTGTCCTCCTTGAGAATCCAAAGATCCCTGAGGAGAAGCTGATTAGAAACCTGCTGGATTTGAGATTGAATAAATTTGAATAGACATGGCAGGAGAAGACAGATCAAGAGAAATATACCTAGAGGTCGCAATATTGGAATAAGCATCTGTACAAGGGAATTATGAAAAAAACCCATGAGCCTGTTTCCCTTTGGTCTCATTAACATCTGGTCAGTCAGATCCTGAAGGCTTTTGACATTTTCTTCTACTACCCCTGACTCATTAACATAGTAACAACATTCTTCCTGCAGGAATAAACAAGTTTCTCCTTCCTCTGCTGTTAATAGATCAAGAGCCCTGTGGTTCTGCAGCACCACCTGGGCTAATGACATCACTTCTCATTGGAGGGACCCCAGAGAATCAGCGGTGGCATCTAATGCTGTCTGTAGTTTGGCTTGCAAATTTTCTGCTGCCCAAAGTGTGTGGCCTAAAGCTCCTCCAGCAATTCCACCAGCCACTGTTGAGGCTGAAAGTGATACACCCACCAATACCAGGAGGAAGGCAGCTCTGTGCATCCACACCTGTGAGTGCAGAAGGAGGGATTGGAACTCTGCAGTGGTGTAAAGAATGAACTGGGGGACCACTGTTACAAGAATGCATGTGGAGGTCACATTTATGGTAGATGTGGGCAGCATGCCATTGCATCAGAAAAAGTGGCCTGGCTGGGTGTACTGTGGGGAGGAAGAGGTGGTAAGATTCCAAAAACAGTTTCAAAGTGGCATTGTTCCCTGTGGGTGAATGCAGAGGGCATGGAGTTTTGAGAAATTGCCCTGTGGGGAGACCTCCCATAGTGGAACACTAAGTCTAGCAGTCAGGTGTATGCCTGTATTGGAAAAATTATAGTGGGAGATGTTAAAAGGCACTGCCACTAAGAGCAGTCTAGACAGGGATGCACAGAGAAAACAGTCTTTGGTATCATCCAGGCTGACAGTCTGATTTAGCAGGGATAAAGTTTCATGCAAGAATTGCTTCCAGGTTTGAGGCAGTTGAGAGTTTGTCCTTGTGGGTGAAAAGTCCTGAGCTAATTGGACTTCTGCCTATTGTATTTCCTGATTGGTCTTAAAGATGTTGGCAGAGCCTCTGAGGGGGTCATATTCTCAAGAAATGCTCAACTGTCCCGATGGGTGAGAGGACCACCCATCAGAATAAAATTTGCCGATCACTGGTTCTGTCCACTGGTGATGCCAGGGGTCTGGAACCATGAAAGAAAATCCTCATGTCTGAATATTATATTTAAAATTTCCCATGCCTAAATGGCCATTATAGGCATCATGGATTCTGCAGGACCAGTACGAACATCCTCCATAAGTTTTGACCCATTTGTTTTTATGGAACTCCTTTGTCTGATCATATGTGAAACAAAGGTAGGATCTGAGAGCTAAGGAAATGTGGGTGGAGTTGAGAGGGATGGTGACAGGGGATTCTGCATCCCTGTGGTGAGAAATCAGCAGCACCAATGAGTGAGGTGATTTGAGTCTGACCTGTGCCAAGTGTTTCCTGGACTTTAAAGCGTCAGACATACAAGGGGAAAGAGGAGGAAGAAGCAGAAACTGGTGAGCTAGGAAGCAGGAAAAGGAGAAAGGGAAGCATGGCATTAAGAAATCTGCTTGGTGAACCAGAGTTTGAGGGGTTCATAGTCATTTGCCTGGACTGAGTAGTTTTGGTCTTCTT
Source organism: Geosciurus inauris (assembly GCA_004024805.1). NCBI lineage: Eukaryota > Metazoa > Chordata > Mammalia > Rodentia > Sciuridae > Geosciurus > Geosciurus inauris. The sequence continues at coordinate 19,349 of PVHX01026764.1, forward strand.
CAGTTGTGGAAGATGGGTCCACCGAAGGAGGAGAGGCTGGTTTTAACCTGGAAACATAAATCCAAGGAGAGAGATTTCCATTAGTCTCGAGTTTAGCAGCCATGGGGGTGGATAAAATAACTTGAGCTGATCCATGCCATCTAGGATTAAGTGCAGTGGGAGGGGACTATTGAGGATGTTTAAAGAATACCCAGTCCCCTGGGGCGACAGGTTTGGGATAGAACCTTAGCCTGAGGGTCTCAGAGTAGGACATAATGGAATTTCCATATTTCAGCCTGTAGAAAGGAAAGGAGGGAACTGAAGAGTCCTGGAGGAAGAGGTGAATCTTGGAGGGTAATTCTGGAGGAAACAGAGGGGTGACTGTAGAGAACCTCAAAAGGAGATAAGTTAGATGGCTTTTGGGGAAGGGTACACAGGTGGAAAAGGGCAAGGGGTAACAACTGTGTCCAGTCTAGGTGAATTTCAAGGGTAAGTTTAGTGAGAATGTCCTTAAGGGTGCAGTTAATTCATTCAGTCTTTCCTGAGGATTGGGGATGGTATGGGATATGAAACTTCCATGGAATGTTAAGGAAGGTGGAAATGTGTTGGGTTATTTGGGAGATGAATTCAGGCCCATCATCAGATTGGAGGGTTGAAGGAACCCCAAAATGAGGGATGATCTCCTGTAAGATGATCATGGATACAGTAGTGGCTTTCTTATTAGAGGTTGGGAAAGCCTCAACCCAACCAGAAAATGTATCTATCATAGTTAGTAAGTATGCATACCAATGAACTTGTGGCATATGAGAAAGTCTAGTTGCCAGTTGCTAGCGGGCATTTGGTGGGTTGGGAATGGTCCCGGGCGAGGGGACATGTTAGGGTTAGTTTTATTGCAAATAACAAAGGACTGGGTCAGAGCTTGTAAATATTGAACATCCTCTGGTGGGAGGGAAAATAAAGAGGAAAGAAAAAGTCT
>PVHX01026765.1:0-11153 GCA_004024805.1 Geosciurus inauris
CATTTCATTTCTTTGTCTTACCTAATTGCTCTGGCTAAAATTTTCAGTACTATATTGAATAAAAGTGGTGAGGCAGACAAATTTGTCTTATTCCTGACTTTAGAGTCAATGTCTTTCAAATGGAGTATGATGTTGGCTCTGTGTGGTGTTGGTTTGTCATACAACACCTTTATTATGCCGAGGTAATAATCCTTCTATACGTGATTGATTCAGAACTTTTGTCAGGAAGGGATGTTGAATTTTATCAAAGATTTTTTTCTACATCTATTGAGATGCTCATTTGATTTTTATCCTTACTTCTATTTATGTTCTGATTATGTTTATTGACTTGTGTATATTGAACCATCTGGCAATAATGGTTATAACCATGGTTGCTGGATAATAAGAACCCAACACATGCTATTTTGATAGCATTGTTGTCACTATTGTGAAAGATTCTGCCTTTCAGAAATAAAAAGAGCCATGGCTGTTTAAAAATGGAATCAATGTGAGGTACACACACACACACATACACACACACACATCTAAGCATGAAACATACTTTATCAAATTTTTAATTGATTAGCTTTCATTAAAGTACATACACACATACAATTTAGGTGAGCTCTCAGAATAATATAACAAGTAATTGCCAATGGTATATAATTGAGACAAAAGATTCCAATATCCTCCACTGAAATCCAAGAATAGTAGGTGGAAGAAATGAAGTCTTAGCAGATGTCCCACTGAAAGAGCTGAAGTCTGAGGCAGTTTATTATCATGCCATTTATCTCTGTAAGTCTTTATTAGCACTATCCTGTTCTTATTGGCATATATTACTTAGCCAGAATGATGAGTTTCACTGTGACATATACATCAAAAGGTATTGTCTCCATCTCGGTTGAGCCTTGCCTCTAACTTTCCAATATTTACGCAATAGTCTTTCTGTGCTTCTTGCTGCCACTCTTTCTTTTCACTTGTAGTTTCCCTGTATTGCTATTAAATGTTTTCTCCTGCTTAAAACATTTTTGGTGGCCTTGAGCTCTTTTCTTTTTTTCCTTCACTTCTCTGGTTGTATGTGATATAGAATCACAACATATATGCCGTCATACATAAAGCTAGGGCTATGAACTCTTTTATAGGAACTCTTGTTTTTTTTTAAAGTGACGTAGAAGACCTTGTATCATCTAATCCATGCCTAATTCTGTAACCACATTGCTCAATGCCTCCCAGTGACACAGCCCACCTGCCCACAAACACACATTGTGTATCCTAGTTGGTCAAACTACACTTTTTGCTAGATTCTCTGTGGGTTTTCATGTCTCCATGTCATGTTGCATTCCCTTTCACATGCCCGGAAATCTCTATTTTCCCTCATCTTTTGAGTGAATGTCACTTGCCATCTGCTACTCAACAAGTACTGCTGGAAAAATTGTTCTGACTTAGGTGCCCTGCATCAGTAAGTTTCTAGGGCACGTAGGTACCTCTAGTACAGTATTAAATTGTATTAAAAGGTCTGGTGACCTTGTCACTCCTCCACCAGATTGTGAGTTTTGCAAGGGTAAAGAATGACTGCTGTTGTGCTGTTATCTTTACAAGTGGGCATGATGTTGCCCAAATAAAAGCTCAATAAATGCTTCCCTTAGTGAATAAGCACAAGAGAGTTGGATTATGGGGAGAGCGGAAGTGGGGAAGGGGAGGCTATGGTGACACAGTTGAATTTGCAAATGCAGTGTCTTTATTTCTCTCCAGAGAAATTTAGGTACCGTGATCAATGTTTCTTGGTGCTTCTAGGAGTGGTTTGGTCCCACATTTATGCTATCAGACCAAGGTTCCCTTTTGAATCACAGAAATTTAGAATCTACCATTTTTCCCCCAAATCCTTCCTTCCTGATTACATGATCTTAAAACACTGTAGTTGCCATGGACCCCTTTTTCCAGTGATAATTATGAATGCATCAGAATAATAAATATCATACGATTAGTACACCCACCTAGCATTTCTGAAATCATTTCCTGTGTAATACTAGCTGCTACACTGTTGTTATTTTTATTAATGAAGGAAAGTGGTGAGGTATTTTATGATCAGATATATTGGATAATATTTAAGCACAAACGTGTCACTTTGGTGCAGGATTTTGCAGTTACTGCTACGTTACATTGTAAATCTACAAGTAAGAGGATAAGCAGCTAGTTCCAAGTCTACTTGATCATGTTCATTATTTTTTAATTCATTTTTCCTCTCAAAGGGAGTCTGGCAATAGCAGATTCTATTTTTTGTTTTTTTGTTTTTTGTTTTGGTACCAGGGATAGAACTCAGGGGCACTCGACCACTGAGCCACATCCCCAGCCCTATTTTTTGTGTGTTTTTTTTAATTTAGAGACAGGGTCTCACTGAGTTGCTTAGCACCTCGCCATTGCTGAGATTGGCTTTGAAATTGCGAGTCTCCTGTCTCAGCCTCCCAAAGTGCTGGGATTACAGGCGTGTGCCACCACACGTGGCTGCAGTAGCAGGTTCTGTAGACATATTTTAGAATATTCTGGGAGAGTGCTCTCAGGTGTAGATCAATGAGTATGATCCAATTTGCTTTTTCATTTTTTAACTCATTATTGAGGTTTTTGCTATAATGTCTACAAAGAAAACCTATTTTCAACTAGCAACTTATCTTTTCTGAACTCTTCTCTTTTTCTTTGCTACTTCGGTGGAAGGAGAAGTTATTCAGAGCAGAAGTCAGAGGAATTCTTTGAATTTAGGTCCTACTTGGCATCATATGAATCCTTTCTGAGCTTCAGTTTTGCTTGTTGTCTTTTTTATTTTTGAATGAATCAGGATATTACCTGACTTGTGGGGTTTAGGTAGGAATAACCCGAGGCATTGTCTGGTGATGTGGCAGTGTATCTAGTTAGTCTCTGGAATATTCCAGGCACTTATTTCACAAACATAGTCCACTTGTTGATCAGTGGGCCAGTCAATTATCCATCTATTCAACTACCTGCAGAGATAGCTCTCCTGGGGGGCTTCTTGCCACCAGCAGCTTTCTGTATCACTTGCACTGTGACGGATCCAAAAACAACCTGTCTCCACATGCCTCCTTCTCCAGCGATGACCAAAAGCCATCTTAGCTCTACTTTGAAAGGCATTGGTTTCTCATTGCTTCCTACTTTTTCCTGCCCTTTTCTAATGGATGCTTCTTTTACATTGAATGAATTTGATGGGAAAACAGGATTCTATAATTGTGGGTATTTACTAAGTTTTATCCTTCCTAGAGACTTTGTATACTTGGGTATTTTCAAAATAGGAATGAAGATAAACCTACATTTGAAAGGAAGCCACTCTTCCCTTAACTTTCTTGCTTACCACATTTTGAATAAAAGAGAATTAAACATTAAAACTCTTGCTGATAAGGATGAGCAATGTTTTCCACACAAGAGAAATAAAACAGTAAGTGGTCAGGCCAAGATAGCCTCTGTGCTCATTCTGCCATTGCACACAATGTTATGCAACATCCTTTACAGGCAACACCCCATTTGAACTCTTCCAATTAAATGTGGCAATAGGTCTCCCCATCCCATTTACTGCTAGGGAAGCTCAATATTTGAGGTTCTGCAAGTTTAAATCAGTTGCTGATATTACACAGTTAGTGAATGACAGAGCTGGCATTGAAACCCAGGTACATCTGATTCAAAATTCACATTCAATTCACTCTATCATATTACAACAAGAAGCCAAACTGAAGCCAGAATTCAACTTTTGCTGTCGGCAACTGCGACTGACAAATTTGACCAGAAGTTACAGTTGAAATGTTTCTGGAACAGTCTTGCACTCAAGTGGAAAGACAATGTCAAGAAGGGAAAGAATCAAGAAGCTGGAAAAAGAAATGAGAAACTGTAGGGATAACAAATAAGAAGAAGACTACATTAAGAAGCACAAAAAGACAAAGGAATTCTATCCCCAAGAACAAAATCTTTAGACTGGTTGGCCTTAATGAAAATTTCAGCCTTCTATGAGTTTTCATGATTTTCAAATGTGTGTAGCAGTTGATTCCTTGATTTTTCCACAGGACATACTAAATCATGTACAGATTTCAAATTTATGCAGCTTCTGTAGAGCTAATTAAGTTTTTAATACTTTGATCTTAGTATAATTATTTTAATGGATGTATGAAAATATAGACGTATCAAAAATGATAGCTTTATAGGCTGGTTAATGTCTTAAATTGAATATTGTGTCATATTGAATTTGAGTTTTTGAACTTGGGGAAAAAAACACTCAACTTTTCATATGTGAATGAGTATACTGGCTATTATTGGAAGATTCTGTAGCCCATCGCAGGTTATTGTCTTGGTTTTTTTTCAGGCACAGTGGAATATGAAACAAGTAGTCTTTTATAAATGACAACAACTTTCTTGCTTAAAGAAGTTCTCAGAATACCAGCTGGAAGAAATTGAAAATGATATGAAATCCATGTGACCTTTATTGATAGAATACACTTGAAACTGTATTTCCATGGAAACAAAGCGAAAAAAATAGCAGGAAATTTGATGGAGTTGAGAACTAGGGTGGTAAAGAAGGAATCTTTAGCCTATGTCCTACATTAGGCTGAAAGCAGCAGCCCTATGGGGCCAAAATTTCAGTCCCACATATAGCAAGTCACTGAAACTGTCTGTTCCTACCACATAAAAGGAGCCATCAATACCACCTCCACTGTCTTGTTTCCCTGTCTACCAGAATTATTGCCAAAAGTACAAAATGCATTGCCATTATGTTCTACATTTTCCAAATTGTTATTCCCTTACAACTACTTAAAAAACAAACAAAAAAAAAACAACCAATAAAAAAAAAAAAAACCCTTCGCTTCCCTCCCAAACTCTTCCAATGGGATCTTTGAAATTCTTACCCAATGATAATTAACTCCCTTGCATCCTCAAACTCTTCTTCTAAGTTTCCTTCCATGTCCTAGAAGCAATTAAAACTAGAATACCCTGATGATAGCATTTCCCTTCCATAAAGTGAGGTTGGATTTTTTTTTCTCACACTGTACTTATCTTAGGACCCATAAGTAAATCAAGGTCCTCCAAGCTCCTAATGACACTTCCAAATGGTTAAGAACCTTTGCCTCAGAAGAAGCTCCTGTTCTTTTGGGCTGAGCTAGCTGAATCTCACTTTCTTCAAAGTTGCAATAATCTCCAGACTCACCTCCCTTCCTATTAAAAGAGGTGAAAAGTTGTGCACCATTTGTGTACAATGAATCGAAGAAAATTCTGCTGTCCTGTAAAACTGATCAGAACAAATTTAAAAAAGAGAGATTACCCATTAGCTCAAAAAAGCCATCTCCTTTCTAATTTCTGTCATTATTCTGGGTGTTTTTCATTGAAATTCAACATATGACATCTAGCTTTCTTATGCCCTATCCAAGTACATGTTCCGCCACCCAACTTAACTGCCAAGGTTATTCCATATACCTTTTCATTACCAGAAACATTTCTGAAATCCCGAAGTCAAACACTTTGATTCCGCAAACTTCTGGCCTCAACTGAATTGCCCAAGTGCCCAACACAGCAACTATTAAATCTCATAAGGGCACTAAATTCATCACTTTGCTCTTTTCAATCTCTAGTTTAGTCCTCCCTTATATATTCTTCTTTTTTGTCTGTCTTAGAATCTACAACTATCATAATCACTCCATTTCAAATAGCTTCACATACCTTCTTATTTCATCAAGCATACTTTTCAAAATCTTACCATCAAATAAAACCTAGTCCTCAACTCTCTTCCCTGCACTTCATAAACCTAGACAGGGTGACAGAAAAGTTTCAGAACTAGACAGATTGGCATAACAAATAAATTTAAGATTTTTCTACCTCAGATTCCAAAATTCACCTGAAAATATTTCAAAACATTATAATGCATTCGTGCTCCTACACAATGCAGTGATTATGTGATAGCTCCTACTGCTTTCCTTCCTACTTCATTTTGACTAAATGAGAACCTCTCATCTTCCCAGATTCAAACACTTATTTTCTTTAGAACTTCTTACCTTTTTCTCTAACCCCTTGTATTTCTCCAGGAGATTATTTTCATCTGTCAGAGAGCAATCCTTCTCTACCTCTCAGTAAAAAAAGAAAAGTTGACTGAAGCCCTGGACAGACAGAAAGGAAGGAGACACATCCAGCCTGATTTTTGAGACTTTAACAAATAATAATTAAAAACTGTAGAATATTTGTAAAGTAGGAAATACAGCAAGAACATTACATAATTCTAATAATGATTAATTGGCATGCGAAGAGGGACTGAAGTAAAATTAAAAAAATTAAGGTCAAGTTTTCAGAAGATCTTTAGAAAGAAAGAAGTAGGGGCTGGGGTTGTGGCTCAGTGGTAGAGCGCTTGCCTAGCATGTGTGAGACACTAGGTTCAATCCTCAGCACCACAAATAAATTAATTAATTAAATAAAGGTATTGTGTCCATCTTCAACTAAAAACAATTTTTTTAAAAAGAAAGAAGTAGACAAGTCACAAGCATTGTATCAGCCATGAGGACTGAAAAGTGCCCATTAGATTTTCTAATTAAATATTTGGTAACTTTTTCAAAGAGTTTTTGTGTAGGGTCCTAACTTGATTTTGGTAGGGTGATGAAATAACTGAAATAATCAGGGGTAATAGATAGTAGAAGTCCTTTTAGTTGGGAGGAGGAGGAAAAGGAGGAAAGGTAGGTGATTTGAAGGAATGTAGGAGGGAGAATTTTTCTTTTCTTTGTAAGTCACTTGAGATATTAAAATGCTAAAGGGAAAAGTCAGGTAAAGAAGAAGTACAAAGAGTTCCCACAGGGATGCTGTATTGTCTCAGTAAAATAGTAAGCAGGTGTGGTAGTCATTGCTGTAATAAAGTACCTGAGAAAAACAATTTAAAGGAGGAAAGATTTATCTGGTTGGTAGTTTGAGAGGTTTTAGTGCATGATCACTTGACTCTCTTGTTTCTGGGCTGTGGGGAGGCAGAACATCATGGCAGGAAGCACGAAATAGCAAAGCTACTCACCTCATGGCAGCCAGGAAGAAATGGGGTGGAGAGGCAAGATAGGGAAGAAAGAAAGAGAGAGAGAGAGAGAGAGAGAGAGAGAGAGAGAGAGAGAAAGAGAAAGAAAGAAAGAAAGAAAGAAAGAAAGAAAGAAAGAAAGAAAGAAAGAAAGAAGGAGGGAGGGAGAGGGGGAGGGGCCAGGGACAAGATATAACCTCCAAAGACAGGTTTCCAGTGATCCATCCCAAAGAGCTAGGCCCAAGTTCCTAGTTTCTACCACCTCCTAGCAGTGCAAACAGCTGGGAACAAAGCCTCATGCAGCCCATGAGCCTTTGGAGGATGCCCCAGAGCCAAGTGATGATATAAGGCCATTTGCTAAAGTATTATAGGGCTACCCTGGAGATTTAAGGAGATTGGGAAAAGTTTGAAATAGTTACAATTTTGAAAAAGGTCTAATTGTGAACATAAAGTAGACTTCTTGGCTCTGTGTGGTTGAAGATTATGAATCCTCAACGAAGGTAATTTTTGCAAGTGTGTTTTGTGTGTTTTCTGGGCTTTTAAGGCAGCATGAGTACAGGGAGGAAAAGGCAGGTGGTCACCAAGTTAAACACTGACCCTCAGTTGAAAATGTCCAGTGTGCTCCCAAGAAAAGGACAGCAGATTTAAAATCTGGAAACATTGACAAGGGAGTAGAAAGACTTCTAGCCTTTATCTGGTTAGAGAGGAAAATGAATACAGAAGTGTCCAAACAGATTGAAGGTCCAGTGCAGTCACATTCCCAGTAAATGGGGGAAAAAGTTCCATGAAGACAATTGCCAGCATTGTTACGACTGAAGGTGGCGGTTAAACAAACAAACAAACAAACAACAAAAGAAAATTGCAGAGAAAAAGGTGTCTTCTGGTAAAAGGCAGTTTTTGAAAGATGTTTTCTTTTCAGCAAAGAAGCTGAAAATATATGGGATTGTGTTTACATGGGATGAGGGCTCCGCTGGAGACGTCAGAAAGGGAAGCAAACAATAAGATTCAGGTGAGAAGTGAGATGCACCGAGCAAAGTGGGAATTGTGAAATAAAAAAAGAGATGAAAGTGCAAGGAGATTTACCGTTTGAGAGATGAACAAGGAAAGGAACCAGATGAAATTGTGAAAAACAATTACTCAGTGGGACCAATTGGTTAGAAGGGTGAAATGGTCAGCAATGATTATTTCAGGCCTTGATTCCCCAGAAAAGATTGAAATATTTTATGTCTTTTTTAGCACTTGGTATTTTGGGGAGTTTTGTTCTAACTCATTTCAACCCAATACCATTACTGCTCTTATTTGACATAGTTTTCTTGGAATTTTAAATTTTGTCTCCTGCACAAATTGAGTTGTCTGAAATTAAACTGGTCAAAAATAGATGTTCACAGTATCAGAATATACCTTAGAAGCACTTGTGAACCAGAAGGAGAGTTTGTTTCCTGATCTTTAAAAATTGATCTGTAGCTTTTTCAGATTATTTGATTTTATCTTTTAAATCAATTTTAGATAGCAATGAGTACTTTTTAGCTACATTGTCAATTGATTCAATTGTTCATTTAAATTTCAAATATTTTGTTAAATCTTCATGCAGAAACTAAATTGAGAGAATAGGACTCAATGTCATAAAGATTTTTTACTTCAAATTAATCTAAGATTATAAAGCAATTGAGATAACAATCTTAATAGAATTGTTTCAAATAATACTCGGCAAACTAATCTTAAAATGTGGAAAGAGTTGTTAAGAGCTAAAAATCACCAAGAATCACCTTATTCTTTTAAAGATGGATAATGAGAGACTCAGTTTCTTATTATTAGGCATTGATAGTTTGAAAAGTCCAAATTGATTTAAGAAATATAGTCTTAAGTACATAAATAAAGAACCCAATAAGAAATAAAAGAAGGGAAGAAGTGAATTTTGTAAAGACTATAAAAATTTGGAAATAAATAGTTGAAAATTGATAGGGTTTTGACAGATGAAAAAATCTCTCTCATTAAGGTTTTATAATATTTACATTCAAAATTAATATTTCTGTATGACAAAGAACATCATAAGTAAACACAGTGTAACATGAAACTAACAAATGGTTTGTATACATAATCTCAAACAGAAAGCAAACATAAATGATCCAATAGAAAGAAACTTGTCACTTATGTACATAGATAACTTACCAAAAAAGAATGTTGAATTTATGAGGAAGAGATGGCAAAATAAGCAAACTCTTTGCTTCTTTCTGTTATTATTATTATTATTTATTATTATTATTATTATTATTATTATTATTATGTACTAGGAATTGAACCAGGAGCACTCTACTATTGAGTTATATCTTCAGCCATTTTATATGTATACTATTAATTTTTAGAAAGGGTCTTGCTAAGTTGTGGAGGCTAGCCTAAGAATGGGGATCCTCCTGCCTCAGCCTTCCAAGTTGGTGGGATTACAAGCATGAGCTGTGATGCTTAGCTGCGACTTCTTTCTTAGTCATGATACTGCAAACTAGAATAACATTCCAGCAGCTCATTTCCAGGATATTGTTAAAAATTAATATAGCTGATAACAAGTGTTAGCAATAAGAAGTGGAAACTGGGATTATTACACGTTGCTGATGGGATAAAACTTGCCACTATCTCTTTGGAGAACAATTGAACCATCACTACAAAGGGAAAACATGCACATTCTATGATCCAACAATCCTATTTCCTTCTGCTTTCTCTAGAGACACTTTTGAGCTTACATACAAGAATATTTACTGCAGTTCTATTTAAAGGAAAAATTGTTGTTTTCAGTAAAGGAATGGATAATTATAGTATGATTTATTTAAAATAGAATATCTTCAGCAATTAAAAAGTGTTAGCTCTATAAAAAATGGGAAATTTTAAAACCATAATTCTAGTGAATAAGAAAATTGCAAAATGTTACTAATAGTATTCTACCATTTATACAAACTTTTAAATAAACAGTATTATTTATGCATAAACATGTAATAAAAGCACACAATATATATGAATAATGTATATCAGTACAAAGGTATCAGTTATTTCTTGGGGAGAAAGGCTGGGAAATGTATTAGAGGTATGGGGCTTTGGCTCAGTCTAAGCATTTTTCCTTGGGAGGCTGAGGCAGGAGGATTGAAAATTTAAAGCCATCCTCAGCAAATTACCTAGGCCTTTACCAACTTAGTGAGACCCTGTCTCAAAAAAAAAAAAATTAAAAGGGCTAGAGATATACCTCAGTAGTAGAATGGTACTGGGTTCAATCTCCAGTAATAAATAAATAAATAAATAAATAAATAAATAAGAAGAGCGATTATAGGTTAATAAAACAAAATGATGATTATTACCAGTGATGGGTAAATATGCATCTCATATCATTTGTTGTATTTTTAAACTGTTTGAGAATTGAAAAGTAAATTAGACATGGCAACATTAAGAGCCCTGAAAATACATCAAATTATGTATTTCCCATCTAAGGTAATGCACACCTGATACAACTAATGTAAAAGAATAACTTCCCACCCCAATGAGTTCCAATAGTCTAATTAGCTCTGAAGTGCTTCTCCACATATCAATATGGAAGAGATCAGGGAAGACAGTAAAATTGGGATCTGCACAGGAAAATGTTGGAGACAGTACAGCATTCACCTCAAGCTACAGAGTTAGTTTGATAAATAAGCAAATCCATACCAGCAAAAAACTTAAAGCAGTGCCTGGCATAGTATATAATGAAGTAAATACTGATTTCTATTGCTATTATAACACTAGAGAGAAATTGTATAAGGGACTTGCTCTCAACGTCACTAAAAACAACTCACCAATAACAAATGCAGCTAAGGACTCAGGTGCACCATACCACTTGGGTATAAGCAGTCTTTACTTCCATATCATTTCGTCAGCATATCTCAGGCAAAGCGTTTTGATGGACAAACCCATGCTGTTATTATCTTATAAATAACTGAAAGGAATAAGAAGAGAAACGTTGGCATCAGTGATGAATCAGAGCCAGGAGTGGTAGATTTAGCTCTTACCATCTTACACACATTATCCCTCCCAGACCTGACAAAGTGCTAGTATGGATAATCTTGAAAAATGGAGAGTGTAACTTTGGAACTGATCATTTCAGGATTTGTATCAGAGTCCACTTTTC
>PVHX01026766.1:0-21051 GCA_004024805.1 Geosciurus inauris
CATGGAATGTTGTGAAAAGAGATGGTGGGACAGTATACATCACATTTTTTACCTCATCTCTACATTTTTCATTTTTGTGATAATGCACAGAATACAGTGGCACATATGCCCATATCTACGAAGTGCATGCTCAAAGATTTTCAATCAAAATGGTGGAGAGAACTCTCAAAATCTTGAGTAGGACAAACTCTTGAGTTTGAAATCTAGAGTAGGACAAAGTAGCTGGTAAGGGAGAAATGCCCTGGAGATGGCAGGGACAGAAACTCAAAGAAGGTCACCTGGTAATGCAGTGACCAGGCTGTGGTGTGGGGAGGGCTCCTGGAAAGATGAGTCAGTCCTCAAGGGAAGGAGGGACAGTGAAGAGGGAGAGGGGCCTTGAGAATTGTAGTGGTGTCAGCAACGGAGGGATGCTGGCAGAGAGGTTGTATTGGACATTGGCTTCACTGTGTTCTTTGGACTGTTTTAAGAAGATTTGAGCAAGTGAGGAGGACAGAGATGGGGCACTGCAGCAGAATTACTCAGGTTTTAGTGGCATGGACACCACCTGGAACACTCACCAGAACCTAGCTTTCTGACTGTAGAGCTGTCATAATCCATTCAAGCTGCTGTAAGAAAGTACCATAGACTAACTGGAATTTATTTCTAAGATAAAGGTGCCTGCTGATTCATTTCCTGGTGAGTGCTCTCTTCCTGGCTTCTATGTGGCCATCTTCTTGCTGTGTCCTCACATGGCAGGCAAAGGATGTTCTAATACTTCTTCTTATTCTTATAAATGTGCTAATCCATCCTGGGGGCCCTACCCTCATGACCTCATCATACTCCATACTCCCATGTCATCACACTGGGGCATGGGATTTCAGTATGTGATGTTCAGCAGGGACACACATTCAGACCATGATAAGAACCATGGTGAACCTGAGAATCTGCTTTTGCCACAGGTTTTCAGGTGATGGGTGCCACCATCTGGGGACACAGCTTGTGCAGCTCTGGCTGTACCATTTGTCCTATCCACCCACAGGGATCCCTGTGAAGGGAATTCCCCTTATCCAGGCTTTAAGACAGAGTAGTGAATTTCCTTGAGATAATTAAGTAAATGGTTTTGAATTTCTGGACAGTTTGAAGGATTTGACCTGATACTTTGAAAACTGTGACATTGCCCTACCTCAACTAGACATATCAATTCATCCTGTATGGACTTACAAAGTGTATTTAAGTCTTTCTTCTATGAGTTGTAGAAATTAAAGTAATGCAGTGCAAATGTATAGAAAGATCTTACATCATCTCTGCCAGACTTGCTTCTGGTACAAAACAATACACATCCATCTGGTTTTAAAATTATATGTAGTTTTAAAAAGTATTGACTTTATATGTTATTCTCTAAGTTTTTCTTTTCACTTAGCACTGGCTTTTTTACCTATAAAAACTTCTCAAGGTCTGGTTATCATCTCCAAACCCTGCAGTCTCTTGCACTTTTAATCACCTTTAAAAAACAAGTAAATCATGGAGTAAGACTTTTCTCTCTGATAATGTTAGTGTCTTTATAACAAGAATATCAAACACCAAGTAAATTATAAACAACAGAAGTGTTTTTTTAATTCTTTTTTAGATGTCGATGGACCTTTTTTTATTCATTTATTTATATGCAATGCTGAGAATCAAACCCAGTGCCTCACACATGCTAGACAAGCACTCTACCACTGAGCCACAACCCCAGCCCCCATAGAAGATTTTTTTGACTCACAGTTCTGGAGACTGGGAAGTCCAAGGTTGTGGAACCACATCTGATGAAGGCCCTCATGTGTCATAATATGGTGGAAAGTGTCCCATGGTGAAGAAACATGTGTAAGACAAAGTGACTTGGACTGAACTTGCTTTTTTTTTTTTAATATATTTTTTGTTGTTGTTGATGGATCTTTATTTTATTCATTTATTATTTATATGTAATGCTGAGGATCGAACCCAGTGCCTCACACAAGCTAGACAAGCGCTCTACCACTGAGCTACAGCCCCAGCCCCCTGAACTTGCTTTTATAACAAATCTATTCAGATGATAGCTAACCCACTCTGGTGATACTGACCTTAATTCATTCATGAAGGTTCTGCCCTCATGACCTATCACTTCTTAAAGGTCCCCTCCCCCCAACCCTGATACTGGGAATTGAACCCAGGGGTGATCTACCACTGAGCTTCATCCCCACCCTTTTTATTTTTAATTTTGAGACAGGGTCTTACTAAGTTGCTGAGGCTGGCCTGGAACTTACAGTCCTCCTATCAGCCTCCTGAGTTCCCTGGATTACAGGCATGCACCACTATACCTGGCAAGGTCCCATCTCTTAATACGGTTACAGTGGCAGTTAAATTTCAACATGAGTTTAGGAAGGAACCTTCCAGCTGTTGTAGTAGGATTTTATTAGGTAAGTCTATGGGAAGGTATGGGTCAACTGATGAGGGTTTAATAATAGCTAGAATTTTGGTCCCATAAGCTGAGACTCTAGGGATTGCAGGGCAATGCTCTCTCACCTTCTGGATTCCTCCCTGGAGGTGTGAACCCTGGGGTGACCAAAAGCAAAGCTGGGGCCACAGGAGGATCTGACAGGTCAGTACCCTATGTTTGAGCTAACAAAGTGTGCCAATTTCTAGAATCTGCTCAGAGTTGCCTTTTAATCTGGGGGAAATTTTCACTCTGTACAACTGCTTAGCTAATGCTCAGGCCTAGGTCAGGAGTAGGCAGGCTTCATTTTGGTGGTTCATACTGCCTGACCTTTTAGTTCTTCACTCTTTTAGTCTTTTTCCCCCATGCTAGGGATTGACACTAGGACCTTGAACAACCTCTACCAATGAACCACAGTCCAGCCCTAGTCCGTCATTCTTAGAACTGGAGACTGGAACGCTCCCTCAACTTCTGCCCATTACCTTTTTCTGTTTGAAGAATTAGAGGCAGCAGCATATCTTCTCATTTGAATCTTCTGATCAGTTAAACCAGAAGTTCAGTGCTTTTCTTATTACAAGAATAATACATGTTCTTTCTGCTTCAAGAAAACATTTCAATTGCGCCCCCTCAAGGTTTATTCAGGGTGAATCAAATTTTTTTTCCCCAGAGTACTCACATTGTTGGGGTTCTCTGGAGGTGAGTAAGGTACATCTTTCCTAGGTACCAGTTGATGTTTTTTTGTTCAGTGGGGCAGCAGCCACGCCAGGAGTGGGGCATGTCAGGATTTCCCCCGCCCTACAGATTTGACCCTCTCCATGCAAAGGTAAGCCTGTCTTGGGAGGTGCCAGTACAGTTGGTAGGGAATGCTTTGAGTAGGGAAGATTTTAATCCTGGTGCCTGGCTTGATTTAGGTAGGACTGGATCTGAGCATCCTTTAAAGATGGTTACATACCCAGCTCTGTTTCAGTTCTGGTTATGTTTTACTGCTAAACCACTTCTAAACTCAGTGTTAAAAAATCTGTTCCGTTGTATTGTGTTCATTGGCTCTGTGGGTCAGAAGCTTGAAATGGGAGTGGCTCTTTGTGTTTCCTGATGGCTAGGTCCTCCATTGGGATGAATCAGCCAGCCAGGCTGGAGGATTCACCTACACATGGTTTCTTCACTGCCCCAAGAAGACTCGCTAAGTACTACCTGTTAGAGTGCCCACTTGCCACCTGTCCCCACTTGGTGTGGTCACACTTTTTCCATGGTGATTGAGGGCACTAAGATGGAGTGTCGCAGCAAATGAGGCAGCAGCCATAGCTCCTGGCTGTCTATGACCACTTTGAAAGTCACAGTGTCATCTCTGATCTTCCCTGTGGTCCAAGTAGCACAAGCCCACTGGATTCAAAGGGAAGACACAAAGACTTCACCCCTTGGAACATGTGTCAGATAATTTTTGGACCATGTTTTCAAAGGGCCATGTTTGAGGCTCCTGTGTGTACAAAAAAAGGTGACTGCAGAGCTTTGCAGGAGCACTTGCAGACAGACCGAGTTACAGGTGAGGTAAGACACTGTGATGCAGTTAACACCCTCTGAAGAGCTCAAGGGGAACATAAATAGTCCAGCAGCAGAGTGTGCCACAGCATTGTTCTGAAACTTTCTTTACTGATCTTATTCACTTTAAATGTGTTCAAGATACCTTCTGTTTGTACAAGGTTTAATACTTCTCTAAAGTGTTCTTGCCCTGAGCGCTGGAAGGTTAGAGTCACTGTTCATTCTCCTGAAATGGGGGTGTCTGCAATTTGGAATAGCTTTGTTGACCACCTACAGATTTCACAGAGGTTAGTATCACTCCATTTGAGTTTGAGCACGTGCCATGTGGAGTCAGAAGGTGGTGGATTAGTTTAAGGACAAGTTTAGAAATGAACAAGGTGCTTTTCTTCCATGCAGGTGGGGGCAGCTCTGGAGTCCTCAACAGGTCACACATGACTTGGGATGAGGCCTCACACTTGAAAAGGTGGCACGGGGGTGGGGGTCATTGGCTCTCGTACCGTAGGCAAGTCACAGGACTGTCTGTCACTGGCTGTGAAATGGCACAAGGCTATGACCTGAACTTGTGATTAGAGACAGTGAGCATGACAAGCCCTGTGTGGAGCAGGTATATGGTAAGCCGCAACCATGCTGGCATCAAGACGCTCACATTGGTGTTTTCACCAGATCCCCCAGAGCCATGGCCACCACCAGGAGGCAGGTAGCAGTCATTGCCACATTCTGATGAGTCTTCACCGCACTCAGCCCACAAAGGACCTCTGCCCACAACACTGGCTGGCGCTGGCCTTCAGAGTTCCAGATCTCGGTTTCTCCATGCCCGTTGACACCTTGTGGATCACTGTTGGGTGCCTCCAGCTTATCCCAGACCTTGCCTTATCCCAGACCATGATCCCTGCCCTTTCCAACTTCTGCCCTCCTGTTCCATCTCCTGACCTCAGAATCTTCGCCCCTAGACCTCAGTACCCTCAGCCCACCTTTTCCCTGGCTTCTGCTGCTCCCAGCTATGCTGAGATCTAGGCTGGCCTTCATTTCACACTGAACATTTGCTCCTTGCCTACTAACTGGAGCCCAGCTTTCTTGGAATAATATAAAAGAAAACATGGTGGTGCCCATATTTGGTTCATTAACAGGGTCTCCAGGGAAGCTGCATAAGAAAATTATTCTTAAATAAATAAAATTATTATTATTATTCTTGAAGCTTCCCTTGCCGCTGCCCAGGGGCCTCTGCTGTTATTGCCCCTTGCACTGTCTTTCCCCAGGAACAGGTCCTGAGCCTAGTAGTCCTCCCACCCACCTGTATGTGTGCTTCCACCCCACCATTCCACCCACTGTGGTCTGCACAGTTCAGTGACCTGCCTCCTCCCTGCTCCTAGGAGTCTGCTGACTACAGCTATTACTTCTCTGACATTTTAGGTAGGTGACTGATCACTGTTTTTCTCCTCAAGGACACAAAGTCCTATGGCCCACAGACCAGATCCAACCAGTGCTAGTTTTGGTGGGACCCTGGAACTGAGAAAATTTTAATAATTTTTAAATGGTTGAAAAATGTTAAAAAGAATAATACCTTATGGCTCTTGGAAATCATATGAAATTGAAATTTCTGTGTCCTTGATGTGGTCTGGGAACACTGCCATGATTCTCCAAAATCATCAATGTCTGTGATCACCATACAGAGGCAGAAACTCTGCAGTTCAGACAGAGATCATGTGCACTTTTGCCTTTAAAGCCTTAAGTATTTATTATCTAGCCCTTTATTAAAAAAAGGATTTCCGACTCTTGCCTTGGAGCAGCGATTCTTAATCATTTGAGGGAACTGTTTATTCACTCATTCATTCATTTATCTTTCAGCAAATATTTAGTGATTATGTATTATGTTCATCTGTCTTTGTGCTCTAGAGGATAATGCTGTACAAAAAAATAGAAGATCTTTGCTGCTTTGGAGCTTATATTTTATTGGGGGGAAGGGATTGGCAATAACTCTGGATCACAGATAAATAGACATACAGGTTGAGCATCCCTAATTTGAAAACAAGAAACCCGAAATGCTCCAAAATCTTGAACTTTTTTGATCCCAACATGACACTTGGTTATCCTGAACCCGCTGTTTTTCGCTGTATGAATGCTGTGTTGTATTTTCACTGTCAAGTCTATAAGTGTAAGAAAACGATTGCTCATCCGCAGCCTGTGAATTCAGACTTAGAAATTATGGTGGTGCCACACAACCCCTGACCCACCCTGGGGATGACTGAGATAGTGGCACCTTAGCTTCCTGAGGATTGAGTATGCAGAAATTCTGTTTCATGCACAAAATTATTAAAATATTGTGTAAAATTATTCAGACTGTGTATGTAAGATAGATCTGAAACATAAATGAATTTCATGTGTGGATTTGAGTCCCATCCCCAAGGTGTCTAATTATGTATGTGCAAATACTCCAAAATCTGTCTTTCCAGTCTCAAACATGTGTGCAACCTGTGCAGATATATTGGCCAGTGATGAATGCTGTGAAGAAAAAGCAGGCTTAATGGGCATAGAGAGGTGGAGTGGGGTGGCTGTGGGGGTGTTCTTGCTGATAGAACCCCAGAAGACCTTTTCAGCTAGATAACTTTTGAGCTGAAACCTGAATGAACCCAAAGAGGGAGGCAGAAGAGGCAGTTCAGAGCAGAGTAAGTGCAAAGCCCCTGAGGCAGGGGGCGGGGGAGAGGGGGAAAAGGCTTAACAAGTTTTGAATAATTATAAGGGCAGATTGGCTTGAGCCTAGAGGTAGGCAATAGGTGAGGTGCTAGAGTGGCTGGTTCCCAGATTGCCAGGGATGAGAGTCACCTGGGGCACTTAAAAAATGCATCTGACAGAAGAGCCCTCTGCAGAGATTGCTTCAGTAGGTCTGAAGTACACACTGGGTAGGGTCTGGCAGGCCATGCAAAACCCTGGTTTTGTTGTTTCAGACTGGAGAATCCGATCTCCACTATTCCATCCCTGTCCTATTCTCAGCCATCATGGATCTGGAAAGCCTTTTAAATGCTAAGAGGCAGCCTGGCTTAGGAACCTTGGCTCCACCTCACATATAACTTGGTTCCTAGCAGGGGCTCATTAAATAAATAACTGAATTTTTAAGGACATCTACATTTATGCCTTCCGACTGCCCTCTCTGTTACTTTCTTTTAGAGGAGAATGCCATCTCTCACTCTGTTCATCCAGTAACCTGGCAAGTTCCCCTGCTTCCAGCTGGTGGTGGTTGCTCCGCCTTTCACTTTAAGAACATTCACAGCATCACACCTCCACACCACTTCTAGATGTGAAGGAGGCAGGGTCTTCTTCCTGGAGCTTCAGACACCGAGTTTGTTGAATCAGTGGCTGGTGGATTATTACAGGGCTGGGCAGGGCAAAGACCTCCCACCCTTCAAACCCCTATTCTTTTTTAAAATTTGTTCTAATTAGTTATGCATGATAGCAAAATGCATTTTGATTCATTGTACACAAATGGAACACAACTTTTCTTTTCTCTGGTTGTATATGACATAGAGTCACATGATATGTGCAGTCATACATGTACCAAGGGTTGTGATGTTCGTCTTATTCCACCATCTTTCCTGCCCCCATGCCTCCCCCCTTCCTCTCCTTTGCCCAAAGTTCCTTCATTCTTCCCACGCCCCTCCCCCACCTCTATTATGGATCAGCGTCCACTTTCAGAGAGAACATTCAGCATCTGATTTTTTGGGATTGGCTTACTTCGCTTAGCATGATATTCTCCAACTCCATCCATTTACCCACAAATGCCATAATTTTATTCTCTTTTAATGCTGAGTAATATTCCATTGTGTGTGTGTGTGTGTGTGTGTGCATGTGTGTATATATATATACACACACTCACCCCACAGTTTCTTTATCCAGTCATCTGTTGAAGGGCATCTAGGTTGGTTCCAAAGTTTAGCTATTGTGATTTGAGCTGCTATAAACATTGATGTGGCTGTGTCACTATAGTACGCTGATTTTAAGCCTTTGGGTATAGACCAAGGAGTGGGATAGCCAGGTCAAATAGTGGTTCCATTCCAAGTGTTTTAAGGAATCTCCACACTGCTTTCCATAGTGGTTGCAGCAGTTTGCAGTGCCACCAGCAGTGTATGAGTGTACCTTTTTCTCCACATCCCCACCAACACTTACTATTGCTTGTATTCTTGATAATTGCCATTCTGACTGGAGTGAGATGAAATTTTAGAGTAATTTTGATTTGCATTTCTCTACTAGAGAAGTTGAACATTTTTTCATCGATTTGTTAATCGATTGTGTATCTTCTGAGAAGCATCTGTTCAGTTCCTTAGCCCATTTATTGATTGGGTTATTATTTTTTTTTGGTATTTTTTTGAGTTCTTTATATATCCTAGAAGTTAGTGCTCTATCTGATGTGCATGTAGTAAAAATGCTCTCCCACTCTGTGGGCTCTATCTTTATGTTATTGATTATTTCCTTTGCTGAGAAGCTTTTTAGTTTGAACCCATCCCATTTATTAATTCTTGATTTTATTTCTTGCACTTTAGGAGCCTGGTTAAGGAAGTCAGGACCTAATCCAACATGAGAAAGATTTGGACCTACTTTTTCTTCTATTAGGTGCATGGTCTCTGGTCTAATTCCTAGGTCCTTGATCCACTTTGAGTTGAGTTTTGTGCATGCAAACTCCAATTCTTTTTTTTTCTCTCTTTTTTTAAGTTGTCAATGGACCTTTATTTTATCTATGTATTTATTTGTTTGTGTTTGTTTATATGTGGTGCTGAGGATCGAACCCAGGGCTTCACACATGCTAGGCAAGTACTCTACCACTAAGCCCAACCCCAGCCCCCCACCCTTTTTAAAAAATTTTTTTTAGTTGGAGATAGACACAATACCTTTATTTATTTATCCTTATGTGGTGCTGAGGATTGAACCCAGTGCCTCACACATGCTGGGCAAGTGCTCTACCACTGAGCTATATCCCCAGCCCCAAACCCTGATTCTTATGATCGAGTCAAAAAGATTTCAGACATGTCACTCATAGTAATAGGCGTGAGTTTATTGAAGGGATAGGAAAAAAGGAAGGGGACACTCCAGGGAGAGAGTGGGTCCTCTCAGAGAAGAAAGGGACAGTGTGCCTCTCCTGCACTCCAGTTTTATTGGGGATTCCAGAGAAATTTCCAGAGAGCCCTGCCAAGGTGCACCTCTTGACTTTTGACTGAGGAGGATAACATCAGACTGTCATAGCAACTCTAGATCACTTGGTTCATGCTGACTAGTTCTCATTGGATTCTAAACCACAAATTCTCACAGATTTTATGGTTAAGAGGCATTCTCCTTATCTCCCTAAATTTTGGAATATGGTCTGTGAAAAGGGGCACAAAAATTGCCCCCTTCAGGGTAACTTGGGTTCCTCTTATCAACATTATTTGGGGATTACATTTCTCCTGCAGATAACAGCTTGCTGAGAAGTGTGACATCCACTTAAGCCAGGTAAGGCTACAGTAATTGTTTCTTGGAAAAGAAAGCACATGGGAGGGTCAGCACTATACACCCATTTTATAGACTTATTCTCTTAAGCTCCACCATTTGCATCTGTCTGTCCCTTATCAGGATAAGCAAGGAAGTTCAGGAAACATCATGAAAGGAAGGCAAAGCCTTTACTTTCTGGTCTGCGCTATCTAAAAAATTGCTTGGTTAACTTGAGCGCCTGGCATGCTGGTTTATGGGGTGGGTTGTTGTATGAGAACATGCCTCAGCCGGAGCACTGTTTCCTTAAGCCACACTTAGTATAAAAGTACTAACACTTTCTGGCTTAAAAAAGTGACTAGAATGCCTTAAAAAAAAAAAACCATACTGAAGCATCTTGCAGCCATTTAAAATGGACAGGTAAATGGAAATGGTCATTGTGTCCAATCCAGCCTTGTGAAGTGCTTCAACAGGGCCAGGGAAATGACTTGCCTCAGACCTGGATTTCCAGAGAAGAGTCTGAGCCTTCAGTGGCCTGTATTCTAGAACCTGAATTCATCCTCATTCTAAAACACATGCCTCTTAAAATTCAAAGCTGTTGTGACTTTGAATTGGTGGTTTATAATTTGTTTCAAGTCTTGAACTCATTGGAGGACTTTTGAAAGCTGTGAACACATGATTTTGCAACTTTTTAAGAGGTTTTTCTCCCCTCCCTCAAAATTCCTGAAAATTTTTCAGGAATCCATGGAGACCACAGACTTCAGATTGAGAAATTATGTTCTAAAAGGATTTATCTCACAATAGCTGATTAATAGTTTAAAAACCCAAGTTACACTAAGACCACAAAGGTGTTATGTTAGCACTTTTTCCCTGTGTTGGAAAAAGGTGCTCATTTCTAATTAAACACATATAGATAACTCAATTTTTTACCTCAATGAAAATGTGTATGTGATAAGATTTTCTTGAAACAAATTTTCTTGGACACCACAAAGTTTAGATACAGACATAATAAGAATTGTGAAAAACAATTTCATTTTTTGTATTTTTGTGGCAGGAGTCTTACTACTGAGTTCCATCCCTGGCATCAAGAATTGTGAAAATAGAGCCAGGCGCAGTGACACACGCTTGTAATCCTAGCACTTTGGGAGGCTGGGACAGGAGAATTGTGAGTTCAAAGCCACCCTCAGCAACGGCGAGGCATTAAGCAATTCACCAAGACCTTGTCTCTAAATAAAACACAAAATAAGGCTGGGGAAGCGGCTCAGTGATCAAGTGCCCCTGAGTTCAATCTCAGGTACCAGAATAAAAAAGAATTGTAAAAATTGATGTGCCTTAGTTTTCATACATAGTATTTTTAAAATTTATATTAAAAATTAAAATATCTGGAAATCTATGCAAGGGAATTTGGAGTTAAGCCCTTTGTCAGTAACAGTGAATAATTATCTTTTTTTTTTAAGTCACATGTTGTTTAATGATGGAGATGTGTTCTGAGAAGTGCATCATTAGGTGGTTTTTGTCTTTGACCATCATAGTGTGTACTTACGGAAACCTGGAGGGTGTTAGTCACTCCGTGTGACCTCTTGATAGAGTCAAGAGACTTGGTAAACACGAGATGGATGAGGCTGCTGCCATTGTAAGAAACATACCATAGTATAAATAAATAAACCAGAAACTTAGTCGTTTAGTGTCACTATGAAATATTATGTACTGTACATAATTGTATGTGCTGTACTTACATGTGCCTGGCAGTGCAGTAGGTGTGTTAACACCAGCATTACCAAAATAAAGTTCAGGAATGCCTATAGTACAAAATTACAATGGCCATGATGTCACTAGGTAATAGAACCTTTCAGCTCCATTATAATTTTATAGGACCACCATTGGTTCATGCCATCTGCTGTTGACCACTGTGTTGCAGTGCAACCCTTGACTGTACTTACTTTTCATCATATTGGCTCCTGGTATTGTGTGTAATAGATTCAATTCAGTTCAGTTTAGTTCAGATATTTATATTCATAGAGTACATGTCTTAGTAATTCCCAGCTGTCCCTCTGAGGCACTATAAGGTGGGTCAAAATAACTCAAGCAGATTGCAAAGGTCTAAAAGTAAGATGAATTTTTTCACAAAGTTTAACTTCAAAAGTCTATGATGAGCTGCTTAAAACCACCAGAGCCAAGCTCTGGAACTGCAGGAAACTGCTTGTGTCTCCTCTTCAACCAAGTGTGCTGTGTCACAAGGCTTTGTCCTGCCTACAAGTGCCTCTGTTCTTTTGTCGCTGCTGGGTGCTGAGCTCCTTTCTGCTCTCCAAGAAAAGCAGGTGCAGTTTCTCATCATTTAAAGAGGCCCAAAACCCTTGACATGAAAACGTTGTAAAGACAAATTGGTTATAACATTCTTGAAAATAAATAGTAACAAGCAGGAGATAAATATTGTAAGAAAAGGGACAAAATTCCTTGACATACACAACTAATTTCAGTGCTTGGAAGGCATGTGCCTGGTGTTGCAAATGTGAATAAGAAAATACCTCATCTTGAAGAGGGACCTCCTGAAAGCCACCAGTTAGAGCAAATGGGAAATGGGCAGTGTGGTAACGGGGCCACCAGTGTCACAGCACAGGAGAGGATGGTGAGGAGGCCTTCCTGAGGAAGGAGTGCTCTGTTGAGCTTGAGAGTGCTTAGTGGTAGCCACTTCTGGCCCAGACACCACCTGCAGAGGAGCCAAGAGGATTGGGTGCGATGAGTGGTTTAGGGAGAGCAGAGAGGCAGTCCCCTGAGTCACCCAGAGACAAGTGCTTGCAGTGAGCTGCTGCGAGGTCTGATTGGGGAGGGGAGAACAGCCAGGAAGGAGGGAGCACCTCCAGGTGGGAGCTACAGTCTAAGAGGTCTGAGCCGCAGAAATAGATCTAGGCCATATTCAGTCCTGTTCATTTTCATCCATTTATAAAGGGTGGTAAAGCTGGGGCCTCACCTTCCTGGGGAGTGGGGCTAAGGAGAACCAGTGGGAAAGGAAAGAGGGCTCGGGGAATAGGTGTCTGGGAAGGGAGGCAGCTTTTGATGCCCTGAATTGGACTAGGTGGTGATAGAGCTGAGAGATGTCTCAGAAACCTACATTTTAAACTGACTTGAGCAAAGGTTGAAAGGAAAAAGCTGAATAAACCAGTAGCCATAGAATAATTTGAAAAGTCGTCAAAAGGTGCTACCCACCAGAAGGCTCACTAAAGAATGGATTTTTCCTTGTATACATGATTTTATAACATAGCCAGAGAGGGTCTCTCCTAGTCTGTTTGGATAAGGAGCTTAATCCTAAAGCCAGAATGAGTCCATGTATTTGAAATGTACTCATTTAAGGAAAAGTTTCCGTGAGTTGGCAATAAGGGCTTCCCCTGTGATCTCTGTGGGCTCTGTCAGGTGATGGTACCTTGTGCCTCAGGTGAGTAATGACCCAAGTGTTCACAGGGGTCTAGGAGGAGACTGAGAACAGGGTAACAGGTGCATGGAGTTTAGCAAAAAATCTCTCCCTTCCTTTTAAAAAGCAAGGTAAACTCTTAAACGGAAAGAGAAACAAACAATTTGTCATGTCAGCATTTAAACTCAGAGTTTTGAGAATCTGTTTTTTCAGTGTATTTTTAGCAGTGGAAGTTATATTGTGTGTTATGCTTTGGCTGGTGTTAAAGGCTTGGTCACCAGAGGATGCTGTTGGGAGGTGAATCCTTGTTCCTCATGGGAGGGGGTTGAGTCATTGAGGGGTATTAGGATCCCACCCCTTCCTCTCTCCTTTGTTTCCTGTTGGCCATGAGGTGAACAGCTTTGCCAAGTGCTTCCTGCCATATTCTTCCTTACCACAGGCCCAGAGAAGCAGGTCAAGCGACCATGGATTGAAAATATGAACCAAAATAAACCTTTCCTCCTTTTAAGTTGTTTATTTCAGGTATTTTATTAGAGTGATAGAAAATTGACTAACATACTGTATACATATGTTTTCATATATATATTCATGCTGTCATAAGAGCATTCATGTGTTGAGGCTCAGAAAATGATACCCCAAAGTATAGTGCTTTAGCATGCTGAGTATTTTGAATAATGGACATGGGAAGACTTCAGACTTAAAACCAAGATCTCTCTGCCCTCCTATCTTTTGTTCATTTTCCACAGAAGCAAGTCATAGAAACCAGAATTCCTCTTCCCCAGGGCAAGTCATAGAAACTAGAGTCTTTTTCCCCAAAACAGCCATAAAGTCTAAAAATAGTACTCTCAGGGCTGAGATTGTGGCTCAGTGGTAGAGCACTTGCCTAGCATGTGTGAGGCACTGAGTTCAATTCTCAGCACCACATATAAATAAATAAAATAAACAACCATTGACAACTAAAACATATTAAAAAAAATAGTACTCTCACCGTCCCAGACTTTTCTGTCTCAGAGCTGGCCATTAAGAGATTCTCTGGCCAGGCACGGTGGCCCACGCCTGTAATCCCAGCACTTTGGGAGGCTGAGACAGGAGAATTGCAAGTTCAAAGCTGGCCTCAGCAAAGGCGAGGCACTAAGCAACTCAGTGAGACCCTGTCTCTACATAAAACACAAAATAGGGCTGGGGATGTGGCTCAGTGGTCAAGTGCCCCTGAGTTCAATCCTCAGTACCAAAAAAGAGAGAGAGAGAGAGATTTTCTGACCTACCTTGTCTGATAGTAGGTCTTCAGACCTCCATTCCAGAAGGGGTCCTGCCTCATTCCCATGAAGAAGGAATGCTGCACAGAGGGGCCAAAAAGAATCTGGACAGATAGGCCTTGCTGGACTTCCCGGCCTCATCACTGTTAGCTCACACCCTTTTTCCAGTCACATCTTTACATAGTTGTTCCTGCTTCATCCAACTGAAGCATAAAATAGACATTTTCCTTTATGTCTTTGGGTCCCCATTTTGAAGGTCCTCATGTCTTGTAAAACTGTGGTTAGAAATGCATGTTTTGGTTTTCTCTGTGAACCTTTCTTGGTTATAAGAGTGTTGGCTGAGACCTTTGTGATAGGGAGGAAAGGGGTCAGCCCCTTCCTCCCCTACACATATTACCATATCATTTCATATGCATACCATTTCTGATTCCCTTGAATGGCTCTACTATAATTTGTATAGGAGGTTTCTAGTTGTGGAGCTTTGGGGTTTATTCCTTTTGGTGTGTGGGTAAATGTATATTTTTGTGAAGGTGACTTTCCTGCATCTGTGTTTATTTCCTGAGAATAGTACATGATCCAAACAACATAAACACTTGTTTTTTTAATGAGTAATGAATCTAGTGTAGCTTTTTTCTCCAATTTCTTGCTTCTTTACCACTTACTTATTTATTGCTGTCTTTTCTGTCAAGTTTCCTCCTCTGCAGAGAGGGGCTTTTATGGAAGCAATAACATTCCCCTCTTGACAATGGGAATTTCTTGTTGGGAATGACTTTGGACGCTGAATTCTATTCAGTAAACGATTACTAAACCCCTACTAAGTGCCAGAGATGGCAACGTGACAGTGCCTAGGATTATTAGATACTAGCCTCAAGACCTTCCTAAACCAAAAATTTCCTGTCCCTGGGCATTTGTATTTGCTTTCTATTCAGCCCCTACACCTGGAATCATCTGAGAGTGCCAGGCACATTGTAGGCGGTGCAGTATCTGCTGAGAGGTCATATTGGAATCCATACAAAATATTAGGACCATGTATTCATGGCAGAAACTGTCTATGAAATAATGCTCTGCTCAATAATTTAAGGTGATTTCTCATGTTCTAGTATGGTTCAGTATCCTCTATTTGAAATAATTAGGACCAGGAGTGTTTCATATTTGGGATTTTGGAATATTTGCATATAAATAATGGGATGGGAGCCAGTTCTGAACATGAAATTCATCTGTTCCCTAGACATGTAACCTAAAGGTAATTTTATAAAGTATCTTTAAGGATTTGGTGGATAAAACAATGTTTCGTAGTAATGGAATTTTCCACTTGTGGTGTCATATTAGGGCTCAAAAAGCGTGTGATTTGGGGACATTCCAGGTTTTGGATTTTCAGATGTGGGTTGCTCATCTGTATTGTGTTTTAAAATCATCCATGGTCAGGTTTCACTGTTGGGGCTGCAGGCACATGGTAACCTGCCACCAGGTGCCTGTAACCAACAGCAGAGACCTGCAGAGAAGTCATTGACCGAGACTGGTTAAGAGCTGGGAACAGTTGGCCACCTAGTGGTGGTAAGCTGCAACTACAGGCCATTATTTAGCTTCTGGGATTTGTTTTCCTTAATATTTAAAGGCAGTTTGGATTGAACACTGGGTTCTCTTTGAGGCATACAGTTCTTTGATTTTTGTGACTGACTCTTCCAGAAACACTGTGTTGAGGACATACTGTCATTCAAAACACATGCACACTTGAACTTTAAATGCCAAACTGCAAGGAGAGATTTTTTTTTCCTTCATTTTTTAGCAGGACTTAATTCTTCTGAAAACAAAGTGTACATTTTATTGTCTTCATGAGGTATAGTCTAGATTCTCAGTGGTTAAAAATTAAAATTTTGTCAGTTGGCATTCCTGAATGTTGCAGATTTAAATGTTGACTTTTTTTTTTTTTTCTCTTACAGCTGTTTGGGGCAACTTTGTTAATATGAGGTAATTATTTTTAATTACTTGGGTATTGTGGTTGGGTTTTATAGACACGTTTTAGTATTTACCTACATGCTTTGTTGTCATGGGTTAATCAAATAATTTTAGTGAAACTGAGTATTTTGTTGTTCACATATCTGGGCTGTTTCTTTTCTGCTGTGGATATCTTCAAGGAATACAGCTGATTTGAATGTTCACCCAAGGAAATCCCAGATGTAAACAATGGTCAGCTCCTCTCTTGTTCACCTCTTCACTACCTCTCCCATAGATAATATAGGTGTGACACTAACTTTTACACTAACTTTTACAATACAATTTACACTACTTTTACACTAACTTTTTTTAAAAATAATATTTATTTATTTTTTTAGTTGTAGGTGGACAGAATATCTTTATTTTATTTTTATGTGGTGCTGAGGATCAAACCCAGTGTCTCACGCGTGCTAGGAGAGCACACTACCACTGCGCCATAACCCCAGCCCCTTTACACTAACTTTTACAGTACAATTTACATTGATGTAATGTAAATTGTACTGTAAAATACAATGTAAATTGTATTTCTGGGTGGCGAGAGCATGGACGCTGGGCAAAGCCTTTGAGAAGGAAGTTGTCCCAGGGAAATGATAGCTGGTATTTTGGTCCCTGGGCCAACTATAGCTCGTGTAACCATTATCCAAAATACTGGGACCAGAATATTTGGATTTTGAATTTTTTCCTTTTTGTAAATTTGTTTACACACATATCTACATACATATATATACACACATCAGAATAGGGTGAAGGGAATGGAAGAGTATGCTTTTGTTTTAAACCTGATCTTGTTTGTTATTTTTCCGTGTGTGTGTGTGTGTGTGTGTGTGTGTGTGTGCGCGTGCGCGCGCAGATAGGGACGAGACCCACAACTAAACATAAAATTTATTTATGTTTCATGTGTACCTTACATACATAGTCTAAGGGTAATCTTGTACAATATTTTTAGTGTACCTGCATTTTGACTATAACCTGTCACATGAGGTCAGGTGTGGAATTTTCCACTTGCATTATCATGACAGCTCTCAAATAATGTTAGATTTTGGAGTATTTTGGATTTCAGATTTTTGAGTCTTCAGATTAGGGATGCTCAGCTCATACTAGATGTGGATGCCAAGACCACCTGTCAATCCCCAAGGTTAGGCTTCAGGAGACTTCTGCCTTGAGTATGTACTATTTGTGCCACTTAACAGGGCAGGAGGGACACTTGTAAAGCAAAATCCTTATATTAATTATCTCTACCAAATTAAAAAATAGCCCTTTTTGAAAAGCCAGTAAAAAAGTAATGAGTATTCACTGTAAAGCAAATTTGGCACTATTCGGACAGTTTTCCATTTAAAGAAAATTTGCTCCACTTTGTTATTCCATGGTATTAAGAAATGTAAGAATGACACGTTTGTGTTGGTGAAGTTGGCACTGGAAGTTCAGTCCTTCTGCACAAGGGTACAAGGGTAGAAGGTTACTGGGCCCCCAGCAGGCTTTTCATGTGGAGTTGGTTTTGCAAGGGGGGTGGGGCCATGTTGGTCTGATTCCTACCGCTGGGTTGTGTGTCTCCTGACAAAGGCTGCTGTGTGTGGCTAGGTGGGGTACTCAGATCCCATTTAAAGGAGCTCTGTTTTCACTTGGAGAAACTCCATTTTGTGTTAAATCCCTGGGAAAACCCCTCAGAGAAGCATATACTCCTATAGACATGGCTTCCTGCCTCTAATTTTAAATCCCATGTTGTAATGTGGAGATGAAATTAGTTTGGTTTAATACAACCAGTTGGTTAAAACTGAGCATGTTTACATATGGACCTAAGGAGATTTCCTCCTCCTGGTGTCCTCCTTCCCCCGCCATACGCCCCCTGCTGGAGGGAATTGGCATATTATCACTGGTGCCAGGGAGAGAGAGAGATGGCTGTGGCCTTTGGTTTGTTAAAGCAATTTGTTCAGAAACAAATCTTGAAGTCACAAGTTCTTTCAACTGATCTCAGTGTTACAGCTTTCTGCTCAACAGGTCTATCCAGGAAAACGGCGAACTAAAACTTGAAAGCAAGATTGAAGAGGTTGGTTTCTTTTCCATATTCTGCTTTTGTCTTGGCTATATATTTGTCAGTTTCACTTCCTTTGATTATGCTGGGCTCTTTACTTGCTGGCAGCTTGATGTCATTCGGTGATTTTGAAACCATCTCTCAATCATTCACTTCTTTAAGAGGTGATTCTGTTATCCTGTAGATGCAATCTCTCTGTCACCATTAGCCCATTTTTATAAAGGTCTGACATATTAAAACAAATTTTGCGGGCTGGGGCTGTAGCGCAGTGGTAGAGCGCTTGCCTAGCATGCGTGAAGCACTGGGTTCGATCCTCAGCACCACGTATAAATAATAAATGAATAAAATAAAGATCCATCAATATCTAAAAAAAATTTAAAAAAAAAAACAAAAAACAAATTTTGCCCTAAAGACAAAATACATTTAGACTTTTACATGGCTTCAGGTGAGCTTTTCTTAGAGGAAGGGAAATGCTAACCTGTGAAAGACGGAGGCAAGTGCCAACACCCAGTCACTGAGCAGATGCTCAAAGGAAAGCTACCCCAAACCAAATACAAGGACTTGAGAAATACAAACAGCATCCATATGCACAGATGGTGGTCACACACCCACCTAGCTGAAGGCAAGCACCTCTGCTTGATCATATGCCTTCTATTTTAAGACAATTGCCTATAACATATAGATAAGTAAATAGAAAGACAGCTAAAATATTATAGCATGGGCTGTGGGATGGGCTGGAGAGTTATCCACTTTGGATTTGAAGCCAAATGCCAATGTCCCAGGGAAGCCCTTGGATTGCTCTCTTTTCGCCTGAGCTCATGATGGATGGTGACACACACACATGTGGTTTAACTCACAGCCTCTGGTTTATGTGTGACAGCTAATAACATGGATATAATCACAGAAACAAAACGTTAAGATTGTGGGGACCACACTTGGGGGATTCTTTGGTTCCTGGAAAGATGGAAAGTGTTGATCTGCTCATTTTTATGAACCTGAAACACCTTTCACTTTCTTCCTAGTAAGGTGAGTGAGTAAAAAGGTCAATTTTCTCAGGTGTAGACCTATGGAGTTAGAGTGCCAACATGGGGTTTATCTGCTTGATTCTAGCATTGTGACTCAAGTGGTTTATCTTAATTTCACACTGGATGTGAATTTGTAGGTGGAATTAAAGTCTATTTTGTATTATGTCATGCTTATATGAAACATGAGAATGGAGTGAGAACAGTGGAACACTGCTTCTGTTTTAAATCTGATTTTGGTTGATTTTTCTAGATTGTTGAACCACTCAGAGAGAAAATCAGAGATTTGGAGAAAAGGTAAGAGCACTTTTTATTTTGAATTGAGGAAAATACTTGTATCTTAGTTATGTGACAGGAAAGGTCAATGTCAAATACAAGTTCATCTCAGTTGAACTTATATATGAAATTTACATAATATGAAAGATGTTAGGCATCCTCAACAGAAATCTTTTCCATAAGAATATAAGTTTTTACTTTAAAATTTAAATGCCATTTTTAAACCTTTTTTCCCACCTTTTGTCTTTTTAAGGACTATTTCTAATGAAAGCACTAGGTACTCTCCATTAAGAAAGATTTATATCTATTTAATTCATTTGAAATTTATTTTTCCAGAGGTCTTTCTGAAGCCCAACTACAAATGCTAAGATAAAAATCCTGATATCACTTTGCTTTCTATAAACTATACCTTAAATAAATATCAACATAAAGCTATTTGGTTTTTTGCCTCCATTTGAGTATAATATTCCAGCAGTCAGAACATTAGAAGAAGAAGGGATCTAGGTATGCTGAGATCCTTGCTCTAACCCTGTGAATTCCTGGATTTCTGCAGATTCATAAAAGAAGTTGAAGCCAAGCAAGTCTTAACCTCCTTGGCATTTCTGCAAAGTGGTCAGATAGCTTCTGGCATGTGTTGATTAGTCTAACAATTCCAACCCAAGAGAGCCATCTGGAGATTGTAAATCAAAGCACCAAGTGATCGCACTTAAGAAATTGGATGTGGAGCCAGTTATTTGTCAGATTTAGTCATTTACCTGCTTTTGCCACCAGAGTACATCAGGAGATTTGCAGAATTTAGTCCAAGTAAAGTGGCTGGGAGAGAAACCTTGAAAAGTATGGCAGAGATTTCATTTCAATTAGATTCTAGCAAAATATCCTCCTGATCCTTAACCTTCAGGCTTCCCCTTTTGAATGTGTGAGACTGTCATTCCAATGTTCTCTCTCCGTCACTCGCACTTACAGTTGATCAAGTGTCAAGCACTGGTACTTCTTCCTTGAGTGTACATATGTGAAAGCATGGTGTATCGATAGTGATAGTTGAGAAATTTTAAAAAGAAAATGAAAAGTTCATTATGTAATTGTTTTCTTTCCTTGGGATGAATTGGATGATTCATGTCAGCATCCTATACCAATCCCAGAACAAAAAGGAAAAAGTGAAGAGTAGTTTTCCTTCAGTTTCCATTAAGTGATCAAAGAGAAAAGCAGGAATCAAGAAGATTCATCAAATGTGTTCATTCATTTTCCTCATTTTCTTCTCACCCTCACCTGAGCAGTCAGGCAAACTATTTTCAGCTCCCACTGGGGTAAAAGTTGTTTTTAACAAATTCCCTTAGGAATGTAAAACAGAATGAAGTATGAAACAAATAATTCATCTTTTCTTAGTCTCCAGTTAATTCTTTATTATTTATGCTTTAAATTTTTCATTCCAAAATTTTGTGCTGAAAGTCTATTGCTAGTATCAGTTTCATTAGAAGGGAGCCAGAAATTCTGTCCTCAGTAAGTCTGCATAACTTAAAAGTGTTTTCTTTTCAGCACTGGGGATTGAATCCAGGGGTGCTGAACCGCTGAGCTACATCCTCAGCCCTTTTTATTTATATATTTTTAATTTTGAGACAAATTCTCACTAAGTTGTTTAGGGCCTTGCTAAG
>PVHX01026767.1:0-20280 GCA_004024805.1 Geosciurus inauris
AAGAAGGTTTGGTGGTTAGTTTTTTCTATATTTATAATAATCTGCAAAAAAGGGATAATTTGACTTTGTCATATTTTTAAAAATGTACTTTCTCTATTTTAAGATTTTAGTAAGACAATTACATTTAAGATTTTATCTGAGTGTCAAAATAAAAGATTTGTTGTTAGGTGAAAAGAAAGATATATTTATCCTATGGATATTTACCATCATCTTTCACTGAACAAATATAGGAGAATCCCTAGCAGGTCTTCTTTTTTTCTGGGAAGATCTAACACTAAACAAACTGAATCAACAACACAGTTTGCTTGTGGATAAGAGATGGTAAGAAACAAAAAGAAGATACAGTAGTACAAAATCACAGAGACTGTGAATGAGTTGAGGGTTTCAAGTTTAAATAGGAAGGTTGGAATAGACCTTATAGACTAGATGACATTTAAGCAGAGATTTGAATAAGATTAGGGGATTAGCTGTATAAGGGGAAGGTTATTCTACATAGAAAGAGTCCACTGGGGAAATGGAATAAAGATGGGTGACAATGCAGATGGATTTCCCTGGTAGAATGTGTTCATACCCAATTTTATTTAATGAGAAATAGGAACTGAATGTATTATTTGAGGTTAGGTTGAAAGTATATGGGAGTTGGCAAAGCATGGAAGTCACTTTGGAAAAGGGAAAGAAAGCCAATAAGGGATAAGTGAGACTAACACCCATCAGAGTTTGGGTTGGAAAGAGAACAGCTGTTAATTTTCAGGAATCACTGAGTACATTTAGACAATTTTCTGGAAGTTTTTCTAGATGTGACTGAGAAGAGGGTTTAATTTGTTAATTTAATTAACTAATTTAATTTAATTTGTTAAATTTGACAATTTTCTGGAAGTTTTTCTAGATGTGACTGAGAAGAGTCACAGAACAAATTTAATTTGTTCATGAAACTCTGTATGCCAGCCTTTTCTTGGCTACAAACATCATCTCAAACATCTTTTCATAGTTTTTAGTTTTACATGTGAAGTAATAGACTCAGTCAGAATATTCTATCTGATGTCAAAATATTAAGAACCATCTGATGCATCCATAAAACATAGTATTAGGAAAACAACAACAACAAAACATATATACAGGTTGATGTTAGATGATATTTTTTCTTGATCAAGTAATAATATTAGAGGGCAATACTGATAAAAGAAGAGCTGAATAAAAGCAGTGAGGCATAGAGGCAGGTGTGCCAATAAGTCTAAGAAGTAGGGAACAGGAAGATAGAAATCATGATGAAAAGAAGAACAAAGCAAATCATTTCACACAACAAAAGATTACCATTTTTTAAAATCAGGTTAGTGTTTCAAATTTTATAATGATGAGTAATAACAATGTATATTTTGTGCAACAAAATAAATACTTGAAAACCTTTTAGTCAGTTATTATTTGTTTTTCTTTTGTAGTGTGAAAGGAGTAGTTGTTTTGAAGTGTGTTTATGTGTAATTCTTTCTTTTATACTCAATATTCTCTCAGTAAGGTATAGCATTACTATAAAATTTGAGAAACATCTATTTGTGGAATTTTTTAAGGCTTATATTACACTTGCAGATGGAAATGCTTTCAAAATTATTTATATCAAACATTATCTCTGCTGCTTTCTCAGGCATTGCTCTGCTGTAAATGCCATTAAGGATATCTTGCAGTGGTTATAAAGTATTTGAATGACATTTTAAAAGTAATGTCCAATATAAATGATACTATTACATAGAATTTAATATTATGGGTGTTTAGTGTTTTCCAGTGGGAATGTGATCATACTCTAATCATTTACTCTTTTGATGAAAGCAGTTTTGATTGTGATCACAACTCAGATGTCATCTGGTCCACAATATTAATGACTTACCCTTGAATTTCTATTTCATTATCAATAATTATACATACAATTTGTGATATAGGACTGTATCAGTTTTCAAGAATACACTTAAATTTTTATTTTGTTACAGTGGAATATTCTATAGAGATGCTTCAATAACTAAGATACAGTGTAAGGTTGATAAAATAACTAAGACACAAGTGTAAGGTTGGTAAATGTGAATTATGTTAAATTTATTTACAAAGAAATTGAAGAGCTGACCCAAGGCCTTAGGTTAAAAGAGACAAGTGAATGTATTGTACAACATCAATTTTTATTTCTTTGGGGTTTGATTATTCTCTGTGATTTGTAATGAAATAGATTAATGGGCTCAATTCTATTACTGATTAAATGGACTTGGCTTGGCCCATTAACAGGAATGTCACGGTAGCACTTGGCTTCAGATCAAAAGATTTAAAATAAAAATGAAAGACTGTTGGGAAA
The DNA here is from genome assembly GCA_004024805.1 of Geosciurus inauris. Taxonomy (NCBI): domain Eukaryota; kingdom Metazoa; phylum Chordata; class Mammalia; order Rodentia; family Sciuridae; genus Geosciurus; species Geosciurus inauris. Next base: position 2,330 of record PVHX01026767.1, read on the forward strand.
AAAGGAACTAGACAGTGATATAGCAGAAGGCTTATTTAAATTCAAATGATTAAATCCAGGGATCAACTTAGGATGCTACTATGTTGATAAATCGGCATGTACAAAATAGAAAATACTGTTAAATTATGACAATACTTCATGTTGAATGTTTTACTATTGGGCAAAAATTGTTTAATACCTACTGTGTGACAAGTATAATATTGGCTGTTATTATGTATCAAATTGGGACTCTCTCAAAATATGCTGAAATCTCAACCTTTGGTACCTGTGAATATGTCTTTATTTAGAAACATATGCAATCAAGTTAAGGTATGATCATTGGGATGTTGTCTTTATGAGAAGAGAGAAAATTAGACATAGATATGCACAATGAAGAGACATCTGGGGGAAAAACTGAAGGAGGTAAGGGAGAACGCCATGTGATGCTAGGAGTAGAGCCTGGAGGGAAGCAGCTGCAAGCCAAGGAATATGCAGGACTGACAGACACTGCCTGAAGACAGGGGGAAACAGTTACATGTTTCAGAGGAAGCAAGCTCTGCTTCTATGACTTTTAGCTTCCAGAAAAACAAGATAAAAGATTTCTCTTGTTTTAATTCATTCAATTTGTAGTATTTTTAGTGGCAGCACTAGTACTTGAATATAGCTGCTGCATATTCTGATAGACCCAGGAAAAAGCTAAATGGTTTTGTCAATTTATAAACGGAAGCAATATCTCATTCAGATATAATCATACATGATTTTATTTCAGTGTTTTCTAAGGACAAGACACTTTGCTGACCACTTATAATAAATAAGGACTCAGATAAAGTAAATATATTTAGGAAACTTAAAAGACAGTGAAGAATAAGATACACCCAAGGATTCCAGGATTGTGGGAACTGCTTTGATTCTTGACAATGGTATAGATACGATGTCATAGTAATTCTAGTGAGGAAGAGATTACCTTTGACTAGAAGCTATTCATGGAAGAGTCACCACTGGGGGTGAACCTAGATAGTTTGGATTAGAACATACAGATTGGTGGAAAGAACTTTAAGAGGCAACCATATGAACAGAACTGCTAAGGCCAAAAGCACATGTGAGTAAGGTGTTAAATACCCGTGCTCTTGAGTCTATTTTCACATTTCTTTGTCACTGGCAAGTGTATTAGTAAATGATTTGACATCAAAACCATGTTCTTCAATTCCTTCCTCATGGAGTCATTCAAGAAGGCTGCATGGAGGTTTTTCTACAAGCCATATTCTCACAACAGAGATGATAAATGTAAAACAAAAACAAACAAGGCATGTTAGATATTCATAGCTATGAAAATGCCCAACAAGAACAAGTTAGAGGAAAAGTTTTATTGTGGTTCACAGTTCCAGAAGTTTAATCCATGGTGGTCTGACTGCATGGCTCTAGGCCCAAGATAGCACATCATGGAAGAGGATTGTGATGGGGAAGTGCTTCTCTAATCATGGCAGACAGGAAGCATAGAGGGAAGCATAGACCCATCTCATCTCATAGGCCCCATCTGCCTCCAGTTACAACTGAGTGAGTCCAATCAAACTAGGAGGGACTGATGAGGTTATAGTTTTCACAATACAATCATTTCACCTTTAAATATTTCTGTACTAACATAAGAGCTTTGGTGGACACCTCATACACAAATAACAACACAAGGAGTTCAATTCTCTACTTCTGAAAGTCTCTTAACATATGATAGAGACAGTGATTTTATTTTTACTTTTTAAATTTTTATTCTTTTTAGAAATACATGATGGTAGAAAGTATTTTGACATATTGTACATACATGAGTATAGCTTATTCTAATTAAGATTGCCATTCTTGTGGTTGTAAATGATGTGGAGTTTGACTGGTTGTGTATTCACATATGAACTTAGGAAAATTATGTCCTATTCAACCTACTGTCTTTCTGTTCCTAACCCCTCTCCCTTCTCTTCATTCCCCTTTGTATAATCCAATGAAGTTCTACTGCCCACCCCTCTTATGGTATGTCAGCAGGCACATAAGAGAAAATATTCAGCCTTTGGTTTTTTGGGATTGGCTTATTTCACTTAGGATGATAGTCCATCCATTTATGGCAAATGCTGTAATTACATTCTTCTTTATGACTGAGCAATACTCCATTGTGTATATATACCAAATTTTTTTTTATCCATTCATTTGTAGAAGGGCATCTAGGTTTGTTCCATACTTTAGGTATGTGAATTGAGCTACCATAAACATTGATGTGGCTGTGTCACTATAGTATGCTGATTTTAAGTCCTTTGGATATATACTTAGGAGTGGGAAAACTGGGTAAAATTGTGGTTCCATTCCAAGCATTTTGAGTAATATCCATATGACTTTCCATAGCAGTTTCACAAATTTGCAGTCCCACCAGCAATGTATGAGTTAACCTGTTTCTCCATATCCTTGCTAACACATATTGTTGTTTATATTCTTGATAATTGCCATTATGACTGGAGTGATAAACTCAGTGCAGTTTTAATTTGCATTTCTCTAATTTATAGAGATGTTGAACACACACTCATATATATACCATTCATATTTCTTCTTCTGTGAAGTGCATGTTCAGTTCCTTAGCCCATTTATTGATTGGGTTATTGTTTTTTCAGTGTTAAACATTTTACTTCTTTGTATATCCTGGAAATTAATGCTCTATCTGAGGTGCAGGTGGCAAAGATTTTCTCCAATTCTCTAGGCTCTCTTTTCATGTTCTTAATTGTTTCCTTTGCTGTGAAAAAGCTTTTTAGTTTGACACCACCCCACTTATTGATTCTTGATTTTACTTCTTGAGCTTTAGGCATATTATTGAGAAAGTCAGTGCCTCAGCCAACATGGTGGAGAGTTGGGCCTACTTTTTCTTCTAGTAGGCTTAGAATTTCTGGTCTAATGCCTAAGTCCTTGATTCACTTTGAGTTGAGTTTTGTGCTGGTGAGACATAGACATTCAATTTAATTCTATTACATGTGGATTTCCTGTTTTCCCAGCATCATTTATTGATGAGGCTAGCATTTCTCCAATGTATGTTAAGGCTCCTTTGTCTAACATGAAATAAATGTATTTATATGGGTTTGTCACTGTGTCTTCTATTCTGTTCCATTGGTCTTCATGTCTGTCTTTGTGCCAATACCATGCCATTTTTGTTTTTATAGCCCTGTAGTATAATTTAAGGTCTGGTAATGTGATGCCTTCTGTTTCACTTTTCTCGCTGAAGATGGCTTTGTCTATTCTGAGCCTCTTACTTTTCCAAAGGAATTTCATGACTGATTTTTCTTCTTCTATGAAGAATGTCATTGGAATTTTAATAGGAATTGCATTAAATCTGTATAGCACTTTTTGTAGTATGGCCATTTTGACAATATTGATTCTGCCTATCCAAGAATATTGGAGAACTTTCCATCTTCTAAGGTCTTCTTCAATTTCTTTCTCTAGTATTCTGTAATTTTCATTGTAGAGGTATCTCACCTGTTTGTTAGATCAATTCCCAGGTATTGTATTTTTTTTTTTTTTTTTTTGAGGCTATTGTGAATGGGGTCGTTTTCTGATTTTCCTTTCAGGTGATTCATCATTGGTGTACAGGAATGCAATTAATTTATGAGTGTTGATTTTATATCCTGCTACTTTTATGAGTTCTAAATTCATTTATGAGTTCTAAAAGTTTTCTGGTAGAGTTTTTTTGAGTCTTCTAAATATAAAATCATGTCAGCAAATAGTTTGAGTTCTTTTTTTCCTATTCATATCCCTTTAATTTCTTTCTTTGCCTAATTGCTCTGGCTTGAGTTTCAAGGACTATGTTGAATAAAAGTGGTGAAAGAGGGAATCTCTGTTTTGTTCCTGTTTTTAGAGGGAACATTTTCAATTTTTCTCCATTTAGAATGATGTTGGCCTTGGGTTTAGCATATATAACTTTTACAATGTTGAGTCATGTTCCTAGAATCCCTAGTTTTTATAGTGTTTTGAGCATGAAAAGGTGTTGAATTTTGTCAAATACTTTCTCTGCATCAATTGATAAAATCATATTATTCTTATCTTTAAGTCTATTGATGCGATGGATTATGTTAATTGATTTCAGTATGTTGAACCAAACTTGTGTCCCTGGAATGAACCCCTCTTGATCATGGAGCACTATCTTTTAAATATGTTTTTGTATGCAATTTGCCAAAATGTTATTGAGAATTTTTGCATCTATATTCATCAGGGATATTGGTCTGAAATTTTCTTCTTTGATGTATCTCTGTCTGGTTTTGGTATCAGGGTGATACTTGCCTCATAGAATGAGTTTGGAAGGGTTCCCTCCTTTTCTATTTCATGAAATAGTTTGAGGAGTATTGGTATTAATTCTTTGTAGGTGTTGTAGAACTCAGCTGAGAATCATCTGGTCCTAGGCTATTCTTGGTTGGCAGGCTCTTAACGGCATCTTCTATTTCATTGCTTAAAATTGATCTGTTTAAGTTGTGTATGACCTGGTTCAGTTTGTGTAGGTGGCATGCCTCTAGAAATTTGTCAGTGTCTTCAGGGTTTTGTATTTTACTGGAGTATAAATTTTCAAAGTAGTTTCTAATTATCCTCTGTATTTCAGTAGTGCCTATCATGATATTTCCTTTTTCTTCTTGAATTTTAATAATTTGTGTTTTCTCTCTCCTTCTTTTTGTTAGGTTGGCTAAGGATTATTTAGTTTTTCAAAGAACTGAATTTTTGTTCTGTCAATTTTTTGAATTGTTTTCTTTGTTTCAATTTCATTGATTTTAGCCCTGATTTTAATTCTTTCCTGTCTTCTCCTTCTTTTGGTGTTGGTTTCTTCCTCTTTTTCCAGGGCTTTGAGATGTAGTGTCAAGTCATTTATTTGTTTACTTTATCTTCGTTTAATGAATGAGTTTAATGCAACAAACTTTCCTCTTAGCACTGTTCCAGAGATTTTGATATGTTGTATCAAAGTTCTTGTTTACCACTAAGAATTTTTTTATCTCCTCCCTGATGTCTTCTGTTATGCATGCATCACTCAATAGCTTATTATTTAGTCTCAAGGTTTTAGAGTAGTTTCTATTTTTTAATCTGTCATTGATTTCTAATTTCATTCCATTATGGTCAGATAGAATGCAGGGTAGTATCTCTATTTTTTAATATTTCCTAAGACTTGCTTTGTGGCATTACATATGATCCATTTTAGAGAAGGATCCATGTGCTGCTGAGAAAAAAGTGCATTCACTCATTGATTGATGGAATACTCTATGTCTGTAAGTCTAAATTCTTGACTGCTTTATTGTGTTCTATGGTTTTGTTGTTTAGTTTTTGTTTGGAAGATCTATCTAGTGGTGAGAGAGCTGTGTTAAAGTCACCACATATTATTGTGTTATGGTCTATTTGATTCTTGAAGTTGAGAAGGGGTTGTTTGGCATACATACATGCCCCATTGTTTGGGGCATAAGAAATTTGTGATTGCTAAGTCTTGTCAATGTATAATTCCCTTAAGAAATATGAAATGTCCTTCTTTATCTCTTTTCACTAACTTTGGTTTGAAGCCCACTTTATCTGATATGAGGATGGAAACTCCTGCTTTTTAATGTGGTCCATGTTAGTGATACATTTTTTCCCACCCTTTCACTTTCAGTCTGTGGATGTCTTTTCCTGTGAGATGAGTCTCTTGAAGGCAGCATTATTGTTGGGTCTTTTTTTTTTTTTTTTAATCCATTCTCTCAGTCTATGTCTTTTAATTGATGCATTTAGGCCATTCACATTCAGGGTTATTATTGATATATGATTTGTATTCCCAGTCATTTTGGTTTATTTTTGGTTTTTACCTTGACTTGGTTTCTCATTTGATTGGCCTTCTTCTTTTTTAGTATAGTTCCTCTCTTTGCAGATTTTCATTGTTGGTTATCATTTCCTCCTCATGGAATATTTTGCTGAGAATGCTGTGTAGTGCAGTCTTTCTTGCTGTAAATTCTGTTAACTTTTGTTTATCATGGAGGGTTTTTATTTCATCATCAAATCTGAAGCTCAGTTTTGCTGGATATAAGATTCTTGATTGACGTCATTTTCTTTCAGAGCTTGGTATATGTTGTTCCATGATCTCCTCACTTTTAGGATCTGGGTTGAAAAATTGGCTGAGATCCGAATTGGTCTCCCTGTATATGTAATCTGATTCCTGTCTCTTGGCCTTTAAAATTCTATCCTTATTCTGTATGCTGGGCATTTTCATTATAATGTGCCTTGGTGTAGATCTGTTGTAATTTTGTACATTTGATGTCCTGTAAGCCTCTTGTATTTGATTTTCCAATTTATTCTTCATGTTTGGAAAATTTTTGTTATTATTTTATTGAAGAGATCATGAATTCCTTTGGTTTGAAACTCTGTGCCTTCCTCAGTTCTGATAAATCTTAGATTTGGTCTTTTGATGCTGTCCCCTAATTCTTGGACATTCTGTTCATGGTTTCTTATCATTTTCACTTTGTAGTCAACTTTATTTTCAAGATTGTATATTTTGTCTTAATTATCTGAGGTTCTGTCTTTCAAGTGATCTAGTCTGTTGGTGATGTTTTCTATTGAGTTTTTTATTTGTTTTTTTGTTTTCTTCCTTTTAAGAATTTCTGATTTTTTTTTTCATAATCTCTAGCTCTTTCTTAATCTTTTGCTACCTGTATTTTCTCCCTTATTCTCTTTGTTGGTGTGATCGATGGTTGCCTTTATTTGCTTTCATGTTTCTTTGTTGGAGTGATTAATTTTTGCCTGTTTTTGCTTGCTTAAGTTATTCTTTAATTCTCAAATCATTTTAATTACATATATTCTGAATTGAATTCTTTCTCTGACATTTCATCAACTATACTGTCAATGGATTCTATTATTGTGGTATCTTGGTTTGTTTGGGGCATTTTCTTCCCTTGTTTTTTTGTGTTGATTATGTATCTTCCTTTCTTGTGATGCCGATCTGAGGTATTGCGATTTCTATCCTATAATCTTGTAATGATCTTACAAATTTTTTAAATCTCACCTAAGAGTTCACTTCCAGTCCCTAGCAGGTGTTCCCAAATAGACACTACTTCCACTTAAGATGCTGGCGGTGGTAGTAGATGTAATTCCTGATGGCAGTGGGGGTGGCCTAAGATGGATGCAAATACTTTCAGAGATGGGCCTAAAAGGCTGGGACTTACAATGGCTTGGGATAATTGATCAAATATGTAGCACTATGGCATGCTGAGCTGTGGTGGGTCACTGCCTCCAAGTTCTGTCTCTTGTCCCAGGGTGGAGGCTACTACATGGGAAGAGCTATGGTGATGGATACAGTTTCCCAAGATGGATACAGGAAGGGAGCAACAGCATGGATCTCTACTCTGTGTGGGGCAGTCCTGGGCCTGAGCTCTCACACAGGCCTGTGAGGGTGGTCCTACGCCTGATCTTGGCCTGGGCTCCCTCAGGAGTCCCAAGTGGTGGGTCTGGGCCTAGGCCTGGCCTCCCACAGATCAGCAGGGGCTCTGGCTCAGAACTGTGTGAATGGTCTTGGTGCTGACTTAGGCTCAGGATCTCACAGGGGTCCCTAGAGGCACTACTGGGCCTAGGTCTGGGTTCCTGTGTGGTTCAGCAGATTGTTGCATAGCAGTCTTGGGCCTGACCTTGGCTGGGCTCCCATAGAGGTCCCTGGAGGTGGTCCTGGGCCTTGGCCTGTGCTTCAATTGCTTGTGCGTTAATTAAGTCAGTTATGTTCAAACTGTGAGAAAAATAATTTAATAGATATCTTATTACTCTAGAAAATGTGTGCAGGATCAAAACTCTATATTCCTTATCATTAAAAATAATCTTATCTTTATTCCTAGGGCTGGCATTCTTCTAGGCCTACCTCACTTATATATGACTACAACAGGCCTTGTTCAGGGAAGCAGGGTGATCAGACACAGGAAAGCAAAATCAGTGTCAAAGATTTGTCCAGTTGTTCCCAAAGGTGAGTATAAGACTATCAGTAAGACATGAAGACAATGGTAGGGAACCAAGTTGATCAGAAGATTAAAGAACTCAAAGGAAGAACAAGGGAAAATGTTAAGAGTTGGCTACAAGCATTGTAAGGATATGAGGAACATTCTAAATGGGTTCTCGTTTAGAAGTGTGGGTTCATACAGAAAATTTACAGGAAGGTTTGGGTTAGAAAAAGTATTTGAAGAAAAAATATCTTCAGAAGGCTATATAGAGCCTCAGATTCTTTATTAATTTGTGAATATAAAAGTTTGTTTTACTCTTTTGTCTTTGTGGGATCATGCTTCTACTTACTTTCTTCCCCAAATTCCTAAAGCTTTGGAATTACATTTTCCCTTTGCAATATATTCTGAATGACAAGAGAAGTTATGAAGTAGGAACTGAGAAGGAACTATTATTATTATTATTATTTTGGTACTAGGGATTGAACTCAGGGGTACTTGACCACAGAGCCATAATTCCAGCCCTATTTTGTGTTTTATGTAGAGACAAGGTCTCACTGAGTTGCTTAGAACCTCGCCATTGCTGAGGCTGGCTTTGAACTCACGATTCTGCTGTCTCAGTCTCCTTAAGTGCTGGGATTACAGGCTTGAGCCACCGCGCCTGGCTTGAGAAGGAACTATTAGGCTCCACAAAAGTAAGTTATTGCCATTCTGTTTTATGAGTTTTATCTGTTTTAAACTGAGTCAAAATGTTAACTCATGGCCTCTAGTCCACTGATTTTGTTTTGAGAGAGAAAAAAAAACCAGCTATGCTAGCCACTTAAAAAGTATTGTTTTACTTTTAAAGCAAGTAATTCTAAGTTCCCTGAATATTAACCCTAACATGTTAATGACATGTTAATGGGGAATTTGATTCATCGAAAGTTGAATAGTTAGAGTACTCTCTTAACTCTTGAACCCAATTCACATTAGGTAAATTCAGTAAACAAACCAAACCAATGTGGTTTTGATTCAACTTGTTCTCTATTTATCAAGCATGCTGATACTTTTAGTGACCATGGTATGCACAATATTTTGGTTTATTGATATGTTAAATACCTGAATATCTCACCTAACAATATGTTAAATACCCGAATATCTCATCTAAACACAACTATAAAACATTTTAAAAATAGTCTATATTTGATAGACAAGTATTAATTGTACTAATAGAGTTCATGTAATAATTCCACAAATGCATACAGAGTATACTGATAAAATTCATTTATAGCCCCCTCTCCAGCTCTATTAATCACTATTCCACATTCAAGTCAACTATTTTCATTTTTGGCTTCACATATGAGAGAACATGTGGCACTTGTTTTTCTGTGTATGACTTATTTTACTTAATATAATGTCCTTCCATGGTTCCATCCATTTTTCTGTAAACTAGAGGATTTTATTCTTCATTGTGTCTGAATAATACTTCATTGTGTATACATCCCACATTTTCTTTATCAATTTATCTATTAATGGGAACCTGGGATGATTCCATATCTTAGCTATTATGAAGAGTGAACCAATGTATATACACATGCAGGTATCTCTTGGGTATGCTAATTTCATTTCTTTTAAAAACAACCATAGGGGGATAGCTGAATCATGAGGTAGATCTATTTTTAGTTTTTGAGTAGCCTCTATACTATATTGTTTCCAAGATTATACTAATTTACATTCCAAGAGTGTACAAGAATTCCTTTTTCTTCATAACCTTACCAGCATTTGTTACTTTTTGTTTAAAATGAGATGGCATCTCATTGTAATTTGGATTTGCATTTCCTTGATTGCTCAAAACATTGAACATTTTTTTCATATATTTTTGACCATGTGTGTTTCTTCTTTTCAGAATTGTCCATTCAGATCTTTTGCCCATTTTTTAAACTGTATTACTTTAATTTTTGCTAAACTTGTTGAGTTTCTTTTATATTCTGGATGCTGACTCTATATCAGATGAATAGTTTGCAATTTTTTTTTTCCCATTCTGTACATTATCTCTTTTCTAATTTTTTCCTTTGCTCTGCAGAAGTTTTTTCAGCTTGAGGTGATTCTATTTGTTAATTCCTGCTTTTGTTTCTTGAGCTTTCCTCCTAAAAGAATCCTTCCTTTGTCAATACCTTAGTGTTCACCTGTTTTCTTCTGGTAGTTTCAGGGTTCCTCATGATACATTTAGGTTTTTGATTCATTTTGAATTGATTTGAGTGCATAAAGAGAGTTAGTGTATTAGTCAGCTTTTTTGTCACTGTGACCAAAAGACCTGACAAGGACAATGTGGAGAAGGAAAAGTCGATTTGGGCTCGCAGCTTCATTGGTCCATGGTTGGTGGATTCCATAGCTCTGGTCCCTAGGTGAGGCAGAACATCATGGTAGGGCATGGAAGAAAAAAACAGCCCAGAACACGACTACAAGGAAGCAGACAGAGCTACTCTCACAAGGGACAAAACATAAACCACTAAGGAAGGCCTCCGGTAACCTACCTCCTTCACCTACACCCCATTTGCCTATAGTTACCTCTGAGCCAATCCATATCAGTGGATTAAATAACTGATTAGATCACCCTCTCATAATCCTATCATTTCACCTCTGAAAAATAGGTAGGAGTCAAATTTCAATCTTTTGCATTTGGGGATCCAGTTTTCCCAGTACCATTTATTGAAAAGGCTGTCTTTTCTCCAATGTATGTTTCTGGTGTCTTAATCAAGCATCAGTTGGATGTAAATATGTGTTTTTATTTTGGGGATGCTATTCTGTCTATTGTTCTATGTGTCTGTTTTTATGGCAATACTGTGCTGTTATTATGGCTCTGTAGTGTAACTTAAAATCAGGTGTTATCACATCTCCTCCAGTTTTATTCTTTTTGCTTAAGATTGCTTGCCTTAGCATTTTAGTTCTGTTAAAAATGTCATTGGTCTTTTGATGGGGATTGCACTGAATCTATAAATCAATTTGGGCGGTATGTATATTTTAACCAAATTAATTCTTTCAGTATGTGAACATTGGAAGTTTTTCCATATTTTCTATCTTTCCTGTTTTCTTAAGTGTTTGTTAATTTTTCATTTTAGAAGTATTTCAAATATTTTGTTAAATTTGTTCCTAGATGTGTTATTTCATTTTTGATAGTTATTAGGAATGTGATTGTTTTCATGGTTTCTTTCTCAGCAATCTTTTTTATTGGTGCATAAAAGATATTTACTCATTTCATATGTTGATTTTTTTTTATCCTACAAGCTTACTGAATTTATCAGTTCTAATAATCTTGTGGAGTCTGAGTTTTCTGTGTAGAGTAGCATATTCTCTGCAAATGTGGATAATTTGACTTTTATTGGTCTAGCAAAGGGTTTATATTGAGTTTGATTATATTTTGTAAAAAATATAGTTAGTTTCATTGATCCTTTGTATTCATTTATGTATGTATGCATATATAGTCTCTGTTTAATTTGTTTTTAGTATGGTCTTTGTAATTTCTTTCCTTCTAGTAATTTTAGAGTTTATTTATTTTTAATTTTTTTAATGTTGTTAGGTCTTTGAGATTTATCAATGGGTTATTTACTTGAAAATTTTCTGTATTTTGATATGGGCACTTACATAAACCTCTCCTATACTACTACTTTTGCTGTATCACATAAGGGTTTGTATATTAGTACTAATATTTCCATTTTTACTTATTTTGATAGATTTTTAAATTTCCTTTTTGATTTATTTGATAACCTATTTTTTTGTTCAAAGCTGTGTTGCTCAAACTCCACATATTTGTATTATTTCTAAGATTTTTTTTTGGTTGTTGACTTCTAGTTTCATTCCATTGTGATGAAAAAAGATGCAAGATATGATTTCAAGGTTTTTTTTAAATTTGATAAAATTTGTTTTGTGGTCTAATATATTGTGCATTCTCAAGAAAGTTTTATGTGCTTATAAAATTGTGTATTCTACATCTATTGGATGCAATGTTCTGTAAGTCTCTGAAGTCCATTTGAATTACATTATAGTGTAACTTTGATGTTTGTTGATTTTTATGTCTAGATGAATGATGAAAATGCAATGTTGAAGGAAGTTCCTCACTATTACTGTATTGGAGCCCACCTCTCTCTTTAGGTCTAATAGTATTTGTTTCATAAAATTTGGTGCTCTGACCATAGGTGCATGTAAAATTACAATTGTTATATCTTCTTGTTGAACTGATATTTTGATCATTATATAGTGACCTGCTTTTTCTCTCCTTACAAGTTTTAGAGTCTAATTTTGTCAGTTAGTACACCATTCAGCCAATCTTTATCTTGCAATTAGAGAATTCATTTGTATTCAAGGTAATTATTTATTAGTAAGGGATTATTTATATAATTTTATTTACTTTCTTCTAATTGTGAATATTCTTTGTTCTTTTCTTCCTCTCTTCATTTGTGTGATTTGATACAGTTTGATTGTTTTCTATTTCTCTTTTGTTAACTACTTTTCTAATGGATTAATAATTTCATGATTGTAGTTATCTTTCTTTTGCTTCTGGATATAGTGTTTCATTATGCATCTGTTTAAAGTCCAGTTCAGTGGTCACAGATTCCCTTTGTTTTGCTTGTCTTGGAAGGTCTTTATTTCTCTTTCAGTTTGAAGAATAATCCTACTGATTATAGACAGTACTCTTGGTTGACAGTTAATTTTTCTTAGGATTTTGATTCTGTCATTACAATCCATTCTGATTCATAGGGTTTCTGCTATGAAATCTGTTAGTCTAAAAAGGGTACATTTAAATGTGACTTGGTGTTTTTTAAAAATAATTTTTGTCTTCTACTTTTGGTAGCATACTATATTATGATAAATGTTTCTGTTTCTGTATATTTAGGATCCTATAAGTATCCTGTATATGAATGTTCATATGTTCCTCAAATTAGGGAATATTTCTGGTATTATGTTTTGAATCAGTTTTGTATATGCCCTTAACTTCTGTTTTCTCTCCTTGAGGTACTCAAAAATTATGGATATGTGTTTATGTCCTAAAACTCTTGAATGTTCTCTTCATTCATTATTTCCTTTTTCCTGAATGATGTATTTTGAAAGACCTGTCTAGCAGTTGTTATTTTTTTTTCTGCTTGATCTAGGTTATTTTTGAGGATTTCAACTCTATTTTTTGTCTTATTGAGATCTTTATTGCCAAAATTTATGTTTGGTTAGTTTTTAAAATTCTTGCTTATTTTCTTATTATTTGCATTTTTCTAATTTTTACACTATCTATGTTCTTTTCAGTCCCACTGAATATTTTTATAATTACTGTGTTAAATTCTTTATCAAGTATTTTTCCATATTGATTTATTCAGGATCTGTTGCTATTGATTTATTGTGTCCTTTTAGAGGTATGTTATTTTCTTCATATTTCTTGTATTCCTTCCCCCAAATCTGCACATCTGGTAGATGGTTATCTCAACCATTTCTATGATATGGCCTTCTTAGTAAATGGCTTTCTCCTGAAGATATATGTGTCTTGAGGTGTCAATTTGCTATACAGTATTGGCTTTGTTTCCATCTGGGTACTATGATATAATTTTCGTATAGTTTCTTTAGCTATAATTAATGACTTTGGCAAAGTGCATCATAGAACAGTTGGAGAGGCTCACTGTCTCTATTGGCCATGCACAGACAGGGATACTGTTGTCTCTGGTAGGTATAGTGCAGACATCCATGGGTGTGGGGTTTTCACTGTGTGGCTGCTCTTAAATGAGTGGTAGCGTCTATAAGATGTTGAATATTTCCTCATATACTATGGATGCTAGCTTTGATATTAGCAAGAATCTCTGACACTAGAAGGCCCAGCAGTGGTAAGGGTCCTTACCTCACCAGGCCATGGTGCAAGTGCAGACATTATATGGGGGAGCACTTGCTCCTGGGTCCTCACATCCAACACTGACAACCAGCAGTGTGTGCTTAGACATAATATGATGGTGGGAACTACATAGGTGTGATGGCAGCAGGAATTGCTGCATTCGTTTTGGCTCTTTCAGTGGTTGCCTGTCTAGGTGTGGGGCAGTGATTAGAGCCAAGGCTTTTTTCCACACTCCTTTAGTGATGTTACATGCCTAAGATAGGGCAGTGACTAGAATCCTGGGGTTGCCCCATCAGTGAACTCCGATGGATGGGGCATGATCCTGTCAGCAATATCCAGCCTTTCAGCCTTGTCAGCAACAGACTCCCAGAGTGTAGCTTGTATGGGGAGTAGGAACCATATGGGTGCTACCTTTAGCGCTGAAGCCAGTGTGAGTCCATGTGCATCTAGCCATGCTCTTGATCTCAAAGGACATGTACCTCGATCTCCTGGTTCTCAAGGTAGCACTTTCCATTCCCACAATACCCATTTCCTACAGTGCAGGGCACTGAGGGGTTTGGTTTGTAGACACTGCTTGGTTAGCCTGGGTTTACAAGGCAGTTTCTCCCCAAGTCAGTGTCGCAGAATATTTGTGGGGTTCCAGAGACAGGAATATGCAGGGTTTTCTAATCTCTAGAGTAGCACAAATTTAATAGCTTGTTTCTTATATGGCTTAGATCTAAAAAATACACCAAATAAGTATTTGCATATTGAAGGCTTTGTCCCCAGTGCAACAATGTTCAGAGGTGGGGATTGTTGGAAGTGATTAGACCATAAGGACTTTTACCTCATCAGTGGATTAATCCATTGGTATATTCATAATTTGATGACATTATTGGGAGGTGGTGGAAACTTTAGTAAGTGGGTCCTAGATGAAAGGAATGAGTTCTTGGGGATTACTCTTGGGGATTAAATCTTGTTCATGGCCCCTTTTTTTCTCATTCTTTCTGTGCTTTGATCTGCCATAAGGTGAAGAGCTTTTCTGTTCTATAATGTACTGCTTCACCATAGACCCAGCAATAGCAGAGGCAGACAACAATGAACTGAAATCTCTGAAAGTACAAGTCAAAATAAATCTTTCTTCATTTAAGTTGTTTCTCTCAGGTACTTTGTCATAGTGACAGAAAGCTGACTAATATACTTCTCAAGATGACACCTAGCTATAGCAGCCTGGGAGTTCACTGCAAGAGAGTATGAAACTCTTTTCCAAAGCAAGTTTACTGTGTAGATTTCAGGTTGCTTATCTAGCTGGTCTGCAAACTTGTGAGGATTATGAAAATTTCTGATAGATAGGTCTTCTAGCACCTACTCTGATCAATTTTGTTAAGACTCTTCAACCTTATCCCTAATCTGATTGTGGAGTCAGATGGCAGTTGTTGGGGTATTTATTTCTCTTTCTATGCTCTAATTCTCAAGTCTCAGTCTTTCAAATTTCCAGTCTCTCTTTTGCAGATTTACATAATTCTCCAAATGGTTACTCACCTCAAAGTGCAGCTATATACCTGTTACTTTATTCTTTATTGGGGAGTGGGTGAGTGCTATGTACCCCTATTCAGACATTTTGAGTCACCCTAGAAAATTTATTTAAAACTCTTTTAAAAATTTTAACTAGATTTTTAAATATTTCTACTTTATAACTAGCCAAAGATTTTTAAATAATTTTTTGGGAGGAGGTACCAGGGATTGAACTCAGGTGCACTTGACCACTGAGCCACATCTCCAGCCCTATTTTGTGTTTTATTTAGAGACAGGGTCTCACTGAGTTCTTCAGTGCCTTGCTTTTGCTGAGGCTGGCTTTGACCTTTCAATCCTCCTGCCACAGCCTCCTGAAATGCTGGTGTTATGAGTGTGCACAACCATGCCTGGCTTGATATTTTAATAATTATCATTTTGTTATTCTGTTAATAAAAGTAAATTTTCAATGAAGACATAGTCAAATTCCCATATAATATCTCTCTTCCAGGACTGTTCATTACTGGTATTTAAAATACTTGATTTCCTCAGTCAGTAGTAAAGAATAGGGTATAAATAATGGCACAGAGCTACCTCTGAAGGATAATGGTTCTTACTAATATACAGTGAGAAAGTTTTCTCAGTCTTCAAACTATTCTTTCTTTCATATTGTTGCTTTTGGGCCTCAGATGCAATGTGGTGAAATTTATTCTTTAGTGCATCCATTCATTTCATTATTCAATATACATTGACTAGCATTTGTCATCAATTGTAACTTTAAAACAAATTAGCAGGTTCAAGTAGTGTATAGTAGAATGGAATGGGTTATCACTATGTTAATAACTAATATTTATTGAATGTTAAAACTTTACCTTTGTTAACTCAGTTATCCCTTAAAACAATCCAAAAATGTGAGTTTTATTTTAAATTATGGCCTCCACTTTATAAGTGAGAACTATGAATCACAAAAACAGTAAAGAATTTAAAGGTATGCAACTAATAAATAGCAAAGCCAGTGTGTGAACCCAGGCAGTCTGGCTCCCATGTCCACATTTTAACCTAAAATACACAGGATACTACTGGAGCATAGAGAAAATCCTTATCAATCAGGTTGATGTTCCACAAAATTTTTATAGTGGGGGCTGTTTGGTTTTGGCAAAGAATAAGAAGAGCTCTCTGAACAGTAATAAGAGCCTGCATAATAGTGTGTGGAACTGTCTGAGTGTTTGAGGACAGGGAGAAGATTAGAAGTCGGGTTGATTAGAAATGTTCTTGTGGGACCATTGTAGGAAATAGAGCTAGGATTGTAGGACAAGCATCAGGACATGATGGACTTTGGATATTAATCTAAGACATTGAACTGTATTCTGGAGCTATGGGGAACTATTGACATACTTTTAAGGGCTATATGTAAAACAGCAATATAATCATGCTTTCCTTTAAGAAAGGTCATCCCAGCAGCAGTCTAGGAAAGGAACTGAAGAAAGTCTGGTTAGAAGACAGCAGACATAAGCCAGGCAAGAATTGATGAGAACACAAACAGAAGTATTGATGTAGCAGAGAAGAGGAGCCAAAGGTAAAAGATGCATAGTTTTCCTACTCAAAATGGGTTACATTTTATATGCAGTTTCTCTGTGATTTTATGTGACACTTTATATATGTAATCTCGCTCAATTCCCAAGTAATTCTAGGAGGGAGATTTTATTATAATGAGGTAATAAGAGCTTTGGAAGGCTAAGTAGCTTACCCATGGTTATACAGCTAGCCAGAAATGCATTAGGGATTCAGTGATTTAAATTTGGCTTTTTGTAGTCTGTGATGTTGTTTGTCACAAGTCATTAAGGCCCAAAATCTGCCCATTTTAGGGACTGGTGAGAGAGAGCTAAGTTTACAGTTATGAGTTTCTGGTATGGGTTTGAATTTTGGTATAATTTTGGTGTAAAAATATGGAGCATGAAAATTGTATTAGAAGTTTCTCAAAAGAGATGTTATAATTATCCCTCACTCTTCAAATTCTGATGTGGCATTGGGCTCCTCCTCTCTCTTCTTAGAATCAGCAATTATCTTCCCATGTCCAAATGCAAAGAAAATTGTTGATCTAATCTTCTCAGCAACATTCATCTCTATTTTCCACTTTTATGAATGGAAACCTTCTTATGATTTGAATTTCTTACAATGCCCTTTGGTTTTCTTTCAATTTCTTTGTGTCCTATTTAGCTTCCTCAGTTTGGGCCATTTAAAATATTGAAGTTGATTCAAGTTATTCATAGAACTTCTTCTCATCTCTGTTTTTGTATTTTATTATTTTAAGTCAGAAGTAGTAGATATGAGAAGGAAGCTATTTGAGGAAGGATGTATTAATATACAGGAACATGTAAAAGACCAATTAAGTCAACTGGGAAGTGAAATGACAATGATATTGAAAAAATGAAAAGGATAACAAGTCTAACCCCAGGTGATTTAAAATGTTTTAAGCACATTGGACTACACATATTATTTGCTCCAAGCATATTTATGTCTGGCTTGTTGGAGGGGCACATCCCAGGCAATGGTTCTTTGATGCATTTTTCTATGACTTTCTTTGAGGTGCCCAGCTAGCTTCAAAGGACTGGCCTAAACTTGTTCTCGTTTTCTTTTTATTAAATCCCCTCCTATGGTTTTTATAAGTAAAAGGCTTTTCTTTGTCTTGCCAACAATTTTAG
>PVHX01026768.1:0-20305 GCA_004024805.1 Geosciurus inauris
CCACAACACCTGGCTTTAAAACATTTTCATAAATGTAAAGAAAAGCCTGGAGGGTCATTCAAATAATTACAAGTTGGAAGGTAGAAGACAACGGAGAATTTGCCTTTTCTGCTAAATTCATGTCTTCATGTTTCAAATTTAATGACTATGTATTACTATTGTAATTAGACAAATATTTTGAAACACAAAAATACATAACACATTAGAATAATAAAATAAGATATGAGTAAGACGACAAACAGAAGAGTGATAGGATTCTATTATCTTCTGTTGGTTTCTGGAACTGCCATTTTTTAAAAAGTTTAGTAGAAAATTATTCCATATTTCAGGGCTGGGGCTGTGGCTCAGTGGTAGAGCGCTTCCCTCGCATGCATGAGTCACTGGGTTCGATCCTCAGAACCACATAAAAAATAAATAAATAAAATAAAGAGATTAAAAAAAAAGAAAATTATTCCATATTTCAAAACACCATATATCAATGATTACATTCTCATGTGTATCCTTTTCAGTCAAAAGCCATTTTGGGCCAGGCATGGTGGTGTACGCCTATAATCCCAATGGCTCTGGAGGCTGAGGCAGGAGGACTGCAAGTTCAAAGCTAGCCTCAGCAATTTAGCAAGGACCTAAGCAACTTAATGAGACTCTATCCCAAAATAAAAAATAAAAATGGCTGGGTGTAGCTCAGTGGTAGAGTGCTCGGAGCCCCTGGGTTCAATGCCCAGTGCTGAAAACTAAGGAAATATAAATACAAGTACTTAAGTAGTCCAACGAAGCAAAAATTTTATCTGGTTGGGCAGATCAGTTAAAAAATCATGGAGAAGCCGGCACAGCGGCGCACACCTGTAATCCCCAACATACTGGAAGGCTGAGACAGGAGAATTGCGAGTTCAAAGCCAGCCTCAGCAATGGCGAGGTGCTAAGCAACTCAGTGAGACCCTGTCTCTACATAAAACACAAAATAGGGCTGGGGGTGTGGCTCAGTGGTCGAGTGCCCCTGAGTTCAATCCTCAGTACCAAAAAAAACAAAAAACGTCATGGAGAAGGGGAGAGCGGACATGAAACAAACTCTGTAGGAGAGAGATGCTTTTATTAAGAACAGGATATTCACAAGGACAGGGTGGGCTTTCTGTGGACAAAACCTTAAATGCCCATGCTTTCTCAGAACACAGAGCACGTTTGATGAAAGCACAAGTAAAGCTGGGGGAACAATGGAGGGGAAAGAATGGGGAAGAAGCAAGCTGGATTTTCAGAAGTCTTAAAAAATGACTAATGACTCAGTGTACTTAACATAGAATGCTACAATACAATGCAAAATAATTTTAGATAGGAAGGACTATTTCTCAGCAAAATAGTAACTTTTAAACTTTAAATTCTCCAGTTAAGTGACACCTGAAAAAGTTGGCTTCTTTTATTTTTCTTACTTCTTCATTGAACATTCTTCATTTGAAAGCTATGTCAGGGACAAAATCCAATACTTACTGGCTCCAAATATTTGAGTTAAAATGCTTTTCTGATGGCTGCAGTCGATGTTGTAAGGAGTCTCACCAGCTTTGTTGGGCCTATAAAGTAACCGCCCATCTTTGGGATTTCTTAAAAGAAGTTCTGCCAGTCTCCGACTCCTCCCTCGAATAGCAATATGCAAAGGAGTGTCCCCTTTCTATAAAACAGCAACAGGAAAACTGACTTTCACAGCTCCATATCTACTGCAAATAGACAATTTTCATGCTTCTACAAAATAACCAAAAGTCTGAACTTTTTGTATTTTTCACACAGAGTATATACATAATAGAAATTTTTATCTCCATCTTCCCCACAATTTCTTTATCTAGTTCCTTACTAGATTTTCTGCCCTAGCCCTCTAGAATGAAGGCCATCCTTCTCATTTCAGCTCACTGAGAGAGGAACACAAGCTTTCTGCCTACATTCCTCCCAGGCCAGGATCTGCTTCCTCAGTGTCCTTCTGCCATCTAAATCTTCAGTGCCCAACGACATCAGTCACCTTTCTCAACTAATTCGTAGTTCATTTCACAGCTTTCTTTTATCAGCTATGACCTCTGGTCAACCTCCTGGCCTTAATGGTCAGCCCTTGAATTGCGTTGCTCTACATCCGCCACCTCTGAGCCCTCGGCCCATCTGTCTTTCTCTGACCACTATAATCTCTTCCACTCTCCTCACCTTTCGCTTTCTCTAACATCATCAATCTACCTTCTTCCCTTACTAGAATCCAATCATATTAGTGGTCATATCCAATACTAAGTAAACTGTTATTTAAAAAAAAAAAAAAAAAGACTGAGAAAGCACACCTCTGCACAAACGCTTTACCTTATCTACAGCAGACACCTTGGCTCCTTTATCTAGCAGCAGCTCTACTACTTCAATATTCCTCATCTTGGTGGCCTTTATCAGTGGTGTTTCACCATCCTGCGAGCACAGATAGGAAGGTTTATCAGATTCACAGCCTACTCTTATTCAACATAACACAAAGGTAGATGTCAAGAAATACCTGACATTGGTAACAGTCTATATGCAAAATATCCTCAGGAAAATATAGTTTAAAAACTAACAAGAAAAGTGCATTTCCTTTCACAATCACATACTGGTACTGAAATGACTGCATCACTTAGCCAAATATGAGCTATACTCTATCTGCTCCCAAACCACACTTGTAGTGGCTGCTCCAGCCAGGTCCCCAGACTCCAAAGCTGACCTCCGGGGCAGCCTCTTTGGAGGCTACATCCTCCTCCTGCCCTCCCCCACCAACCAACCTATGGTCCAGCCTGTCGATGTTCAGTGTCTAGAGTTTGTTCAGAAACATATGAGCCAGGCACAGTGCCGCATGCCTGTAATGCATGCCTCTGGAGCCTTAAATCTCACGCCTCTCAGCACTTTGGGAGGCTGAGACTGGAGAATCACAAGTTCAAAGCCAGCCTCAGCAATGGGGAGATGCTAAGCAACCCAGTGAGACCCTGTCTCTAAATAAAACACAAAATAGAACTGGGGATGTGGCTCAGTGGTCCAGTACCCCTGAGTTAAATCCCTGGTACCAAAAAAGAAAAAAAGAAACACATGAGAAACCAAGGACCTTTGTATAACAAGCAAAACATCTGATGCATGCAACCTGCCTTAGAAAAACCTTCAGAGTTCATGACAGCCTTCAGAATCAAATGAAGCAAAATGAGAGTATAATGCAGCACTAAATTAGGAAGGACAAAAACCTAGTCAGAAGCCACAAAATCATAGTAGGTGACATGGGTTCCAGAAGAAAAAGAAACTAGATGATCAAGGAGCCACCCACATTGGGCTGGGTTGTGGCTCAGTGGTAGAGCACTTGTCTCACAAGTATGAGGCACTGGGTTTAATCCTCAGCACCACATAAAAATAAACAGATAAAATAAAGGTACTGTGTCCACCTACAACTAAAAAAAATATTAAACAAAAAAAAGGAGCCACTCACAAAGGAGCAGATATCCCAGATATCCTGGGTAATTTTCTCCCCCAGGGAACTAAAATGACTATCACTGATTTACAAATATGCCAGTCCTGGTCTAGCAGATGAAATAGGATGGTCTTATAGATGACTCCATAATTTTGCTTTATTCATTTAAAATTTCCACCATTTCAATCCAAAATTCCAAATATATTTAACCCAAGGAAAACTATAACAAATATGGCTAAATATAATCACCAAAGTCCCATTTAGCTTTGTATTCTTTGTGTTTTGAGTAAAATAGGCTAAAATGGCTGATTTGAGGAACCACCAACCAACCACTCACAATGGTCTTTAAAAGAAATGTGTTCTGGGGGCTGGGATTGTAGCTCAGCGGTAGAGCGCTTGCCTCGCATGCGTGAGGCCCTGGGTTCGATCCTCAGCACCACATACAAAGCAATAAAATAAAGACATTGTGTCCATCTACAACTAAAAAAATATTAAAAAAAAAAAAAAAAAAGAAATGTGTTCTGTATTCCAAACAGCAGCCTGAAAGAATTTGGGAGAAATGATCTGCCCACAGTCTATGAATAGCTGACAGTATTTTCTGAAAAGGAACAAATTACACACTGTATTTTGTTATCAATGTAGAACTCTGAAAAGGATACAAAAATACTCTTCAATTTAACAGAATAAAATCAATATAACACTAAAATCAAACACAATGATTGAAAAAAGTAGTACTAATATTGAGCATTAGTATTGCTAACAGAATAGAAATGCTATTTATACCTTTGTGCATATTTCAGTATCAGGATTGCACTGTAAGATGTCTCTCACCATTGTTGCATTTCCCTTTTCAACAGCCCAATACAGAGCAGTTTTATTGTCCTACATAATTATAAAAAAAAATCAATAATCACTTTATGTAACATACAATGTTAAAAACTGTTATTTGTAAATATAAAATATCATTAACATTTCTGTCAGAAACCATTGCAACAAGAAAATAGTATTAATTCTTTTGCTATCTGGGATTTACTTTTGAGAAATTCTTCATGAAAGAAGCCTAGGAAAATATTACTTGACTTAAAAGCAGCAATCCCACATAGTTAATAAATTACACTTTTGTAATGCAATCAGATTTCAAGAGCATGCAAGGGGTTAGAAGTTGTCAACACCTGAGCTCAGTAACCAAGGACAAGTCACCTAAATATTCTGATTCATGGATTTTCATCTGTAATATGAAATTAGTATACCTGACCAGTTTTTTAAGAAAATACATACATACGGGATTACCATCTTTAGCTTTCTTAATCTCTGCCTCCCCTGTACCCTACACTGTCTTGATTAGATCTCTTAACATTCCATCTAAATCAAAAACAAAACATCAATCCACACAGACCTGAAAAAAACTAGAAAACAAAGAAATACTGATTAAAACAGGAAAACAGAATTGACAGACAACAAAGTAGTTTGGCAAAACTAAAACAGATGATCTAGAAACCATCATGGTTCATGAAATTATTACTTTAATCCAAAAGATAATGACTTCTTACAGCTGCCACATTATATTTCTTATTCCAAAATGTCCCCAATGGAGTTCTCATTCTAAAAAATGATCACTAGCTGCCCAACTTCGTTAGTGTGGCACTCAAACCTCTGCCCCTACTTCCTTCCCATTTCCATTCCTATCTTCTACCACAACACCTCAGTATAAAACTGATTTATTCACTAGCTATGGAACAATCTTTAACTTTTGCATTTTCTCATACTATTTCCATAGCCTTTGACTAAAATACCCAGGCTTCCTTTTTTACTACCTATTAAAAATCAAATTCATCTTCAAATTTAACTCAAATTCTACCCTTTTTTGAAAATCTTCTTTAATATTTTCCCTACTTCAAGACTCCCATATTTGAACCTTTCAATCAATCATATATCATCCTGTCACTTCACTTTTTTGTTTATATAAAAGCATAAAAATAGCTCTGTAGCGCACACCTGCAATCCCAGCGGCTTAGGAGGCTGAGGCAGGAGGATTGCAAGTTCAAAGCCAGCCTCAGCAACTTAGCAAGGCCCTAAGCAACTCAGTAAGATCTTGTTTCTAAAAAAAATACAAAAAAGGGCTGGGGATGTGGCTTAGTGGTTGAGTGGCCCTGGGTTCAATCCCTGGAACGAACAAACAAACAAACAAAAAACATAAAAATAAACTAAAGTCATCCAAATTAAAATACTTATTTCTTAAAGGCCAGGGTCCCATGTTAACTTCCCTGTAGCATGAGACATAATAGTTATTAATTTTTAAAAAAACTTGGATACAAGAGATTTTTGGCTACATATAAGAAAAACAGACAGGGCTGGGGGTGTAGCTCAGTGGTAGAGTGCTTGCCTAGCACATGTGAGGCAGTGGGTCCTATCCTCAGCACCATAAATAAATAAACAAACAAAGTGTGTCCATCTACAACTAAAAATATTTTTTAAAAAAAGAAAAGAAAAGAAAAAGGTGCATGCCTACAATCCCGACAGCTCAGGAGGCTGAGAAGAGAGGATCATAAGTTTGAGATCAGTCTCAGGAACTTAGCAAGGCTCTAAGAAACTTAGCAAGAACTTGTCTTGAAACAAAAAATAAAAAGGGATGAGGCTGTAGTACAGTGGTGGCGAGCCCCTGGGTTCAGTCTCCAATACCAAAAAGGAAAAACAGGGCAGAAAGGCAGACTGTCCAAAACGGGCTCCAACACAGAATGCATAACTCTAGAGCTCTTCAAGTATCAGACAGATTCAGATCCAGGTGTCTTCCCAATGCTAGATGTGGAACCCAGGCCTTGCACATGGAAGGTGAGCATTCTACCACTGAGCGAAACCCCTAGTCCCTATCAAAAATCAACAACCTTTTTAGCTTTATGAGCTCTGACCACCTGAAGCAAAGTTCACAGGCACTGCCAGGTGGTCCTCAAGAAGTCAACAGAATGGGAAAGGAGTAAAACAAAAGAAGTACCATATACTCAAATGCCACCGTCTCTCTACCACAAGCTACTCATTTCAGAATCAAATATGTTCTTATTAGTAAAGCCAGTATGTCCTAAAAACATGAGCTTTGGATTGCCTTCAATATGAATATAATTTGACATTAATTCAGAAACTTTATAATTATGGCAGTGAAATATATTAATATATTAATATATTACCCATTAAATATATTACAGTTTATAAGCTTTCATCCCCATAGGAAAGTTGGAAGAATAACATTATGATCAGTCAATATAGACAACTAATTATGCTCCAAGATAACAACTGCACTATCATCACACATACCTGTCCTCTAATGTCTATATCAGCATATTTTTGGAGAAGTGCACGAACAATTTCAACGTGACCACCTCTGACAGCACCAATCAGTACAGTATCCCCACTCTAAAAAGACAAAATGCAAGGTTATTTGATGAGAACAAATAAGAACTGTTCTGAAGTTAAGGTTACCCATTTATTAATATGATAGATTTTTTCAAATATTTCTAAATAAGGAAAACTTCTGAATTAACTGATAATAATATCTGATATTAATAGTCCTCAGAGTAGGGGCTGGGGTTATGGCACAGTGGTAGCATGCTCGCCTAGCATGCCCAAGGCACTGGGTTCAATCCTCAGCACCACATAAAAATAAAATAAAGATATTCTGTCCACCTACAACTAAAAAAAAAAATTTAAAAAAAAAATAGTCCTCAGAGTAAAGGACAAAGGATCGTATGCCTCAAAATAAGTACTTGTGAAATTTCATAACAAAACTTCAGACATACAAAGCACCAAGAACAAGAATCTATTCTCTCTGAAAGTAATTCAGAAATGTTAAATAAAATAATACTATGGCTGTCAATGAACCAAATGAACATTTGGAAATTATATGATAAAAATGCCTTAGAATAATGCCATATGAAAAGAGCCATAGATTCTAGAAAAGGGATTTTTGCAAAGCTAATACCATTAGTGGTTCAATAGCCAATTAAGGGGTAAGTCTAGTCCCCAGACCAGCATCCATGACTGGTCACTTGGGCAGTAACAGGCCAGTAAGCAAGACTGCTTCAGCACAAGACTCAGATCAAGTTGACTACCGTACGAGCACATCTCTTTGCCCTGAAATTGTATTAACCAAACAACAGGCATTTTTAATTCTATTTTCCTACTAATTCAAATACTATTTTGGCAATGGGCACAAATATCTTGTTATTTATTACTGATTTACAAATCAGTTGTAGGCTTTTGGGCTGGGTGAGCCCAAGGGCTGTGGTTCAATTCAATTCTGAGCAAGCCCCAATGTGCTGTGAAGCCAAGATGGCATCCTCGAGGTTTACTAAGTTTAACATCATGGTGTTGTTATCTTAACTACCACATTAACAGCAGAAAGAAACTAAAGGCAGACAGATTTTAGTTGAGAATATCAGCATTAACACAAGTGAGAAATAGAACATTAACAAATGATTATAATGATTTCACTGCTTACAATGTCCCATGGACCATTCTAGGCACTGGGAAATAAGACAAACAAGGTCCCAAATCTGGGCAAATTTAATCTAGCGGAGAAAGACAACACACAACAAACAAAAAATAAAATAGGTGCTATACAAACACACTAGGGTGAAGTGAGGGAAAGTGGCTGGATAGCTACTTTGGGCTGAGCAGCTGCAGACCTTTCTGAGAAAGCACATTGACACTGGGATGAAGTGACAAGGGGACTCCAGATGGAGATGGGTATGCAAGCGTGACTCAGACAAGAAATCAGAGCAAGGGAAAGAGTTCAGAAAACCTTAACTGTGAAGATGGTACTTTAAGCCCTGGGATAATGAATAACGTCATCTGTGAAAAATATCCACAGTGATATACATTAAGAACAGTTACAGACTAATTGTATGTGTGAAGGTTTCAATAACAAAATTGACAAAAATAAAAAAGGACATTCTTCAAAAAAACTGAATGGTTTTTAATTTATTAGTTT
Organism: Geosciurus inauris; assembly: GCA_004024805.1. Classification (NCBI taxonomy): domain Eukaryota; kingdom Metazoa; phylum Chordata; class Mammalia; order Rodentia; family Sciuridae; genus Geosciurus; species Geosciurus inauris. Next base: position 8,418 of record PVHX01026768.1, read on the forward strand.
CAAAGGCAGAAATAAACTTAGCAAAGGTATATTATACACGAAGAATCTGAAAGGGGAGAAGGCAGCAAATCTGAAATAGGTAACCTACCCTGTCAGGTATATTGACATATGTTCCAGCATCAAGCAGGTCCTGTACAATCTCTGTATGTCCCTCCTTTGATGCAATCATTAAGGCTGTATTTCCATCTTTATCTGTTAAATTTACATTTGGATTCCTCTTCAAAATTTCTTTTACTGACTGTGTGTAGCCTCCTTTCACTGCCACAATAAGTGCAGTCATTGAATTCTTTAAAAAAAAGTCCAAGAAATTAGCATATCCTAGAAAACATGATTAATGCCATAATCAGACAATTGATGTTTTCAAATAGCCCATTATTAACAATTATTTCTAATAATGAAATGCCAATATGAAGAACCAGACACATACCAAAAAATGGCAGGAGGCATATTTCAAGTTTGTGAAGATACAATTCTCTTGAGTCATTAGGATTATTAGGAGGTTCAATTCATTTAAATGATAATCAGACACTGAACTCATTTACAATGAATAGCCCTCTCATTAATATGATGAAGTTGCAGTTGATAGAATGACTCAAGATTAAACACATTCTAAATTAAATTACTGAAAGTGAGGTGAATCAAACTCCAAACTAAGAATTATTTTTTTAATACTTATTTTTTTAGTTGTAGGTGGACAGAATATCTTTATTTTATTTTTATGTGGTGCTGAGGATCGAACCCAGTGCCTTACGCGTGCTAGGCGAGCACGCTACCACTGCGCCATAACCCCAGCCCCCTAAGAATTCTTTATAATAAAACCTACAGGGGGGCTGGGGTTGTGGCTCAGTGATAAAGTGCTTGCCCCGCATGCGTGAGGCACTGGGTTCAATCCTCAGCACAACATAAAAAATAAATAAAATAAAGATAGTGTGTCCATCTACAACTAAAAAATTTTTTAAAACTACAGGAAAAACTGAAATAAAACAATGAATTAAAGCAATAGAATATTTCAAGAAATGTGTAATATATGCTCTTCACAGTGATCTAAAAACCACATTTTCAAAAATAGATTAAAATCACCTAAATAATTTTTCTAAAAATCACACATCTAATTAAGCCATTATTCTTTCACATTTGAAAAACACATAGCCTTTTCAAATTCCTTAGCAGTCCATCATCACAGAGACAAGCCACTCATCCACTTGACAAACTGTCTAGAAACGAGTCAAGTGAAAGACATGATGTTCACAGCTGCCTACGAATCCTGTTTCCAAAACAACATGAAAATACTACATACTCCTTGAAAGGTCAGCAAACAGGGGCTTCTGCCAAGATGGAAAACAAGAGGTACAGTTGTCATTAGTCCTGGAAGTCAAGTGCAATATGGAGAGTTTACTCTTCTTTTATGTAGCCAGAGATTTGGTAATATCTCTTCTTAGCCTCCTTTGTTATTCAGCTCACATAAGGTAGTTATGTAAATAGCAGTCTATATTATTTTAACTGTTTCTTGACACATAAATTTTGGAACGTGTATATTCTTATGAGCTCAAAGGAAAAGCAATGTATGAGGCTTCTCTGGTCTCCTCAGTACTAATAGTACTGGCTACACAGCTGGCACTCAATTAGGAATTAATAACTGCTAGCCAGTAAGCTGTATTTAACCAATTTAACTTTATAGGTTTTAGCAGTTGACTTCTGATTTATTATGTTTTTTGAAGAAAGAGAATAAGGTACAGCTAAAAACTTCAAAAAAATTATAATACTATTTTAAGTTTTTAAGGAAAAAAAAGTATTTTCATAGAGCGTAACCTTTTTTCTACAACAGACTAAAAACTATACAATTTGAAGAGTTTTTTACACAATTAGATTACTGAAAATTATTCCTAGTAGTTTTAGCCACTCAAAATTTATATGTATTATTACGTTTTCAACATACAAAAAAAATTATATGTATTAGCAATTGATTCTTTTTTTTTTTTTTAGTTGTTGATTGACCTTTATTTATTCATTTATTTATATGCGGTGGTGAGGATCGAACCCAGTGCCTCCCACATGTGAGGCAAGCACTCTACCACTGAGCCACAATCCCAGCCCCAGCAATTGATTCTTAAAAGCATATATTTCTTAAGTTTTTCATTATATAACATACTTAGGATAATAGAAAGAAAATGCTTGTTTTTCTAAGTTGATACTATTTAAGTACTGGAAGGAAATATTTATAGGCATATACTTAGGAAAAATATTCTCTGTCCTAAAACCAAAGGTTAAGATACGAAGGAGGATACTTACAGCTCCCTCTTGGTCCACATCAGCTCCCATGGCCAATAAATGCTTTACACATTCCAAATGACCCTTTCGGGCAGCCCAAACCAAGGGGGTGGTTCCATACTATTAAACAATAAATGTAAAATTATCATCAGAGGTATACTAAAAGAAACTAGCTTACAACATGAATTCTGATAAAATCATACTTTCAGTGTTCTTTAGAAAAGTGTTTGAGCCAGACTCGGTGGCACAAAACTGTAATCCCACTTTGGGAGGCTGAGACAGGAGAATCGCAAGTTCAAAGCCAGCCTCACCAATGGCAAGGCACTAAGCAACTCAGTGAGATCCTGTGTTTGCATAAAACACAAAATAGGGGGCTGGGGTTGTGGTGCAGTGGTAGCGTGCTCGCCTAGCACGCGGGAGGCACTGGGTTCGATCCTCAGCACCACATAAAAATGAAATGAAGCTATTGTGTCCACCTACAACTAAAAAATAAATATTTAAAAAAAATAAATAAATAAATAAAAAATAAAACACAAAATAGGGTTGAGGATATGGCTCAGTGGTCAAGTGCCCCTGAGTTTAATCCCTGGTACCAAAAAAAAAAAAAGTGTTTGCAGCAGTCAAAATTTTAATCCTAGAATAAATTCTACTTCCCACATTTAATTTCTCCTGAATAGGAGAAATGCTGTTTAACCAACTTTACTTAATCATTATAATCAATGACAATTTTTACATTATAAAGTCATATAGTCCCTGATTTTCAACAAGCTTTCATTTCTTCCCATATCTTATGAAACAGAATTTAAAGTGCAACAGTCTGACTAGAGGAATAAAGAGTGACAACATGTACCCAACAGTTCTATCAGCTTTACATGGTTAATACATGTGATCCTTCTTTCAGAATAAGTGCAATTCACAATATCACATTTTCACAGATGAGGAAAGTGAGTCCATGAACACATTAACAAGGCTGAAGTCACAAAGCTTAAGAAGTGGAACGTGACCTATGAACCCAACAGCTTGGCTCCAGAGTCTACACTTTTTTTTTGGTACCAGGGATTGAACTCAGGGGTACTCGACCACTGAGCCACATCCCCAGCCCTGTTTTGTGTTTTATGTAGAGACAGGGTCTCACTGAGTTGCTTAGCGCCTCGCCATTGCTGAGGCTGGCTTTGAACTCGCAATTCTCCTGTCTCAGCCTCCCAAAATGCTGGGATTACAAGTGTGAGCCACTGCGCCGGGCTCAGAGTCTACACTCTTAATCACCAACCGAGCCTCTATTCTTAACAACTTCAGCCTATAGAGACATGCTCAAACATACCTTTTTCTGGAACTTGATTCAAAAGGCATCAGAAAATCTAAATCATGCATAAAGAGAATGCTGAGGCTTTGGGGAGGCCTGGACATCAACAAACAAACGAAAGCCTGTAAAGACCTTTGAGAACAGGGAGCCTACAGGTGGGAATCAACATTTGATGAACTCTTTATGACAGCCTTGTCCATAGGATGTTCTGTGTTGATGAAAATGCTCTCTAATTCCATCCTGCCCAACACAGCAGACACTAACCATCATGTCTATTATGTACTGAAATGTGGCTAATGTGACTGAGGAACTAAATTTTTAATTTTACTTGGTTTTAATTAATTTAAGTCTAAATAGCCACAGGTACTTAGTGACTACCATACTGGGTAGCACCACTTGACAAATTATGTTGACAACCCATCAACAAGAAAGGAGGCACAGCCTACTCCATCCATCATACCAGAGATGGCCTTTAGGATTTTAAGCACAAGAGAGAAATAATCAAATCTGAATTTTAGAAAGTTCATTCTCACAACAATACAGAGAAAGCAGATAGGACTGAAGGTGGGAGGAGAACTTACAACAGAAAATCTCAAATGATGAAAACAGTGAATCCATTATCCCTGTCTATCTCCTTAAGAATGATGAATGCAACAAAATAAACATCAAAAGGATACTTAGTAAAAACACATATAAGGGATCCATCCATGAGAGATATACCTATCTAAAACACATTAAGGGCTGGGGTTGTGGCTCAGTGGTAGAGCACTTGCCTACCATGTGTGAGGCACTGAGTTTGATTCTTAGCACCATATATAAATAAATGAATAAAATAAAGGTCCACCAACATATAAAAAATATTTTTAAAAAATAAAAATAAAAAATAAAATACATTAATATACAAAAATGTAAGATACATTAGAGCAATTTCACATGAAAATGTTTGTAACTTAGATACCTCAAGTGGACGTAATACAGACTGGAACCTGGCTAGATTTTACCAACTTACCTTATCAGAGCAATTGACTTTAGCACCATTTTGCAGTAAGAGATGCACTATATCTGCATGGCCTCTTCCCGCTGCCCAAATAATTGGGTAAACACTGTACTGCTGGGATGGATAGATAGATGGGAAGGAGGGAGGGACAGAGGAAAGGAAAAAGGGAGGAAGAGAGGGAAGAGGAGGGAGGTAAAGAGAAAATCTTTAGGTGAATATTCACAAAACACATCTGCTAAGTAAGGTTACTATCAAAGGGAGTAACCTAAAGCAATATTTATTAAATGAAGTTACAGACCATTCTCTTTTTTAAAACACATATAATACACATAAATGGCAACTAAGCACTCAAACCTTATATAAACACATATTATAAACATGTTTATTTTTACAGTCAACATGTAATATGATTATCTAGCCAACAGACAAGATTTATACAAGAAATACAAAATAAAAGAAATATTAGCATATACAATAGCATGAACAGAAAAATGGTATGGTTATTTGGTCAAAGTTCTTTCTTTTTTTTAAGAAGTTCAAATTAAGAATGCATAAGCCCAGAAAATAGGCAACTAATGATTTCAAAAATCTCCTTTTGAGATGTTATACAGTTAAAATTAACATTTGAGCTCTAAGAATTACCTTTATGTTGACCAAAATTGAGAAATAAACAGCTTACAAAAATTCTCATTTTATTTAGAAATCACATTCTACATTTAGTATGGCCTAGATAATCTCTATCCACCTGGAAGTCATGTGTAAACAGCCTAAAGCAACCCCTGAGAAAATTTACCACTTAGATTACAAATAAGCTTTTTTGTTACTGCTTACCAGACCAGTGACGTTTGGATTGGCACCATGAGAAAGAAGCAACTCTACTACTTCAGTGCGGCCTTTATAGCATGCCCACATCAGAGCAGTCCATCCCCCCTAAAGAGAACAGGCAGGGGGAAAAAAAGGCAGGATAAAACTGGATGTTTTCCAAGCATAAAAATACTACCACTAATCAAGGTCCTTTTGTGTATATCTTTATGAAACCATTGTTTCATGAAGGTAATACTATGTAATTTTCCAATATTCCCACAAAAATACACAATAGTACATGAAATGAGTCAAATCTCTTACATTCACAAATGACCCCAAAGTTTATGGTATATCACAAATATTGAAATCGGGAACATTTCTGTTGGACAATTTCAAATTTCTAGATTTATTTTGGCTACTTAAAAATTTTAGAGAATTAATTTCAAGAAAACACCTAAATTTGCAAAAATCAAAAGATTGTGACCAATTAATTACAGAAATAGCTTTATATTTCATTAAACTCCTTCAGCTTAGTGCCTAAATAAAAAGAATCCTCCCTACTTCCTGAAATTATATCCTGGAATTCTTTCTGAATCCCACAGGACCCCAATAATCCCTCTCCTCTCCTTGTACAAGTCCCAGGACTCTGTCTTCCCTACCTTGGTGACTACTACTACCTGCCAATCCTTTGAGGTTAAGTTGCCACAATAACTACTGAGAGAGACAGAGTCCCCAGTTTCCCCAACTTCTGGCACTTTAAAGCCAAACACAAAGATCCTTTAAACATTCAAAATTTTATGATCATTACTTTGGGGAAATAGGAGAAATAAGGAGAATCAAAAAAAGTATAACAAATCATTTTTTAGAAATCTTACCAAGAGTTCTAGATCCTAACTTCCCTACAGACATAGAAAGAAGAATGATAGAGGAGGAAGGCTTTGGAGAAGGCAGAGCTGGACTTAAACCTCACTCACTCTGACTGCTTAGGAGCTCTGTGACTTTGGACAAAGACTCACTTCTTCCAGCCCCAATTTCCTCAACTACACACTAAAAACAAAAATCAATCTTTGGTCCATGGATTTTTTCTGAGAAGTCAATTAAATGATACAGAGGCTACAAAGAATCTAAAAAGGACAGGCATAGAACTGGTACCTAATAGTATTCATCACTTGGTAAACTGGTATGGTACCTTTAATAAAACACTGAGAACAAGCTATCTTATATACAAATAAGGTAAGAGCACCACCTCTAATTCTCAGCTGCCACATCCATTCTTTGCCTAGGCTACTGACATCATTATCTTCTCTAAAATTTTATTGCTTATACTCAAACATCTTTTGGGAAATTGTGCAACATAAACAGTTCTCTGAATATGTTAGTGAGATTTCCATCACTGTGGAAAAAAAAAAAAACACCTGAAATCTGAAAAAAACATCTCAAGGAGGAAAGGTGTATTTTGGGGGTTTGTTTTGTTTTGTGTTTTAGTTATAGATTTTGTTTGTTTTGTTTTGTGTTTTAGTTATAGATTAAAACAATACTTTTATTTTATTTGTTTATTTTTATGTGATGCTGAAGATCGAACCCATCACATATACTAGGCAAGTGCTCCACCACTGAGCCACAACCCCAGCCTGGAAAGGTTTATTTTGGCTCCTAGTTTCAGAGGTTTCAGTCCATGGTCACTTGGCCCCAGTGCTTTTGGGCTGTGGTAGTGGAGCACAGCACATCATGGTGAGAGCACACAAGAAAGACCTGTTTACCTCCAATATTCCCAGAAAAATACACGATAGTACATGAAATGTGTCATTCACAAATGACTCCAAAGTTTATACTATATCACAAATATTAAAATAGGGAACATTTTTGTTAGGCAATTTCAATTTTTTTTTTTTTTTTTTTTTTTTTGGTACTGGGGATTGAACTCAGGAGCACTCAACCACAGAGCCACATCCCCAGCCCTATTTTATATTTTATTTAGAGACAGGGTCTCATTGAGTTGTTTGGTGCCTCGCCATTGCTAAAGCTGGCTTTGAACTCGCAATCCTCCTGTCTCAACCTCCTGAGCCGCTGGGATTACAGGTGTGCACCACCAAGCCCAGTGGACAATTCCAAATTTCTGCCATTCAAATGGCAGCAGGAAGCAAAGAGAAAGAAGAAGGGAACAGAATCCCAATATTCTTTTCAAGGGCACATGTCCAATGACCTGACTGCCTTCCACCAGCCCCCTCTCATAAAGGTTCTACGGCCTCCCATTAGGACCATGGCTGGGAACCAGGTATTTCACACTACACATTGAACACTTAACACTTTGAGGAACATTTTGGATACAAAGTATAACAGTATCTTCTTATAAAAGTAAGACCATCTACTCTGCTGCATTTTGAGAATACAAGACTGGAGAGAGAAAACTCTTGCATAAATCATAGTATGCTACTAAGTACAAAATGATGGACTGCAATAGCTTTTTAAAGCTCAGACCATCTGCACTTCATAAAGCACCATCAGCTAAGTAATAAATGTTTTACATGTCAAGGTGGATCATCTCATTCCTTTCTTCTATTAGAATTAACTTTTAAAAAGATGAAGCATTTTACAGAATAATACATTTTACTTTTATGCTATAACCAGATGCCAAGATCAAATAAGAGCTTAGTGATAATTAAGGACCTCATCTTGTTAATAAACTTGTAATGTGCATAGATAGCAGGTCTGAACAAAATTACATTTTACAAATAAATGTACAAGTATTATTCTGAAAGTTACAAGTGACAAAAATATGTTTAAAACTCTACAACATCCTTATTAAAGTTGTGTCTAAAGGCAACAATTTTCTCAAAAATTCTAAAATATTTACATGTAGAATAAGTTGTTTTTAATAATAGTTCAGAATTTTAAGCTCTGAAATAAACTAAAGATGATGACATTCTAAAAGAGGGGCATTATTACACTTGGGTTCAAAACATCCTTGGAGGTCCATTCCCAAATCCTGAAATCATAATGATATCACCTCACACGTAAAAACAGAGGACTTAGCCGGGCATGGTGGCTCACGCTTGTAATCCCAGCACTTTGAGAGGCTGAGACAGGAGAATCGTGAGTTCAAAGCCAGCCTCAGCAAGGGCGAGGCACTAAGCAACTTAGTGAGACCCTGTCTCTACATAAAAACACAAAACAGGGCTGGGGATGTGGCTCAGTGGTCGAGTACCCCTGAGTTCAACCCCTGGTACCAAAAAAAAAAAAAAAAGAGGACTTCACAAGTATCTGTTATTGCTGATAAGATTTCAGATAATTAATATCATAATAAAGAAAATGTACATACCATATCACGGTGCTCCAAATTAACTCCACATTTAAGTAGTTCTTCCACAATGTGTATGTGCCCTTCTTTTGATGCAGATATAAGTGCTGTCCAATTATCCTTGAACACATTTAAAAAAAAGGTGGGTTTTAAAACCAAAAATAACATTCCAAGGTGAGGAAAAACAAATTTGAATTTACATACCAAAAGATCATACCAAACTGACATGATTTGACCCACTTTAAACTTCTATAAAGTAATGCTAAGGTTCTCTTAAGAATTTATCTACCTCCATCACTACTAATTGTGCAGAAATGGTTTCACAACTGCTTGTTCAGCTTCTCACTGGACTTCTAATCACATATGATGTTTTTTAAAAAGGAGAAAAGATGAGGACACCCAAACCTCAAGGCTAGTCCTGGGGTTAGCAATCTTTAGTATAAATTGAAATTAAAAAGCCTGTAATCAAATCTGAGAGCACATGCACAGGCCATTAAATTAGAGTGACTCCACATGATAAATGCAGAAACTACATAATAAAGAACTGATCAAATAAAGGATAGAAGTAGCTATTTTAACTTTTATTCATGAGAGCAATTTAAATGATCATTCAATTTGAAAAAAAAAATATAGCGTTGTGACCCCAAAGTGACTCCAAGAATTAGAGATAATGTAACCTTTTAGAATGATGATTTATCCCTTAGAAGTGATATCAGAAGGGACCACGTCTTTCTGACTATTATCAAATGTAATATTTTCAGTAAGTTATCATTAGGGGAGTTATCTAACAAGAGGGCTCAAATATGAATATTTTCTAGGCAGGCATTTAACTATATGAACATGTGCTCTCTATTCAGCCATTACCATCTGTGTAAGAAAAACAAAGAGTTGACATCCTTGATTGAAAGCATTTTTCTCCTAAAATACTCTTTAAAAAAAACTGATGTAGCACATTAGACAAAGTTGAGATACATCTGAAAGTACAAATCTGATCAATTACTTTTGAATCATTTCTTAAAACCAAAAAAACACAGTTAAGAGAAAGAAAGACCAAAGAATATTATGTCTGTATATACCAAATCTTCCAAATTGCAGTTAGCTCCATTCTTGATCAATTCTTTCACTATTTCCAGATTGCCTTGTTGAGCAGCTATCATCAGTGGAGTCTGGCCACACTGGAGAATATAAAGCACACAGGGAACTTACCAAGATGATGTACTCTCACTGCAGCACCATAGATAAATACACCACGTTTGCATTTTCATGAAGTATGTTAAGCCCTACTTGTGTTTACTGTATTTCTTTTCATTTAGACACAGCTTTGAACCTTTAGTTTTGTTTTGTTTGGTGGGGGGTACCGTGTATTCACTCAGGGGCACTGGACCACTGAGCCACATTCCCAGCCCTATTCTGTATTTTATTTAGAGACAGGGTCTCACTGTGTTGCTTAGTGCCTCGCTTTTCTGAGGCTAGCTTTGAACTCGCGATCCTCCTGCCTCAGGCTTCAAGCCACTGGGATTACAGGCATGTGCCACCACACCCGGCGGAACCTTTAGTTTTGGTTTACTAAACAATTTAAAAGTCAAAGAGATAATACTATGTAATTTTTTTCTTCCAATAGTGTTAACAGTCTGATTTTGGCATTGTGAATTCATTCAAAATCAGTAAACACGCATAGTATTAGGATCTGGAAAGTTAATTTCCACAATGCATATAAAATCTCAAAACAGCTGTTATAACCAAATACTCCAACAATACAGGCAAAATATAATATAGAATGAGGTTTTAATCACATTTGTTTTATCTAAAGCAAAACATAAGAACACAAGTGCTACTTACATAATACACATATGTAGTTTAAACCTTTCCTTACAACCCTGACTCATGAAAATAAAGCCTGAGCTAGTTAAGTCAATGTTGTCCAGCATTCCAAAAGTAAGCGCAGGGGTAGCTCCCCTAGCCCTGAAAATGGGGGCAGGGTCCTGCAGCTAGTGGGACAGGTCATTTCCTCCACTGCAAGTGCAGTACAAACATCACCCCTGTTAAGTGTCAAGGTGTAAAACAGATTAGGAATCACCAGATTAAACAGTGATAATTCTAAAGGTACTAAAACACACAAAGGAATAAGAGAAAATTTTATACCAAAAATTAAAAATATTTATCCACCTACTTATGTAGATGTGTACTGTGTATCAGCATGGAAGGAAATATTTGTGATTTTTTTAAAATGCCAATTTGACATCATTTCTTTGCTTCAAACCCTTCAATGTTTCTCCACTGATCTTCTGGATAAAAACTTGAATCCTCACCAAGACCTACAGAAGCCCTGAACGATAGAGAGACAGTCCTGCCCTCATGATACTAGAGAGACAGCCCCACACGCCCTCATGCACTTTCCCACCTCCCTACTGATCCCACTGACCCCCTCCCTACTGACTGCCCTTTATGTTCTAACTCCTGCTTGGCATTCCATGTTTATTTGTGTGATTAACGGCTAACTGGTGTCCATGCCCCCTAAAGGCTCCATACTCCCTGAGGAAATGTGTTAATTTTGTTCATGTTTTTAATATTGTACATGGGAGCCAGGCACGGTGGCGCATGCCTGTAATCCCAGCACTTTGGGAGGCTGAGACAGGGGAATTGCGAGTTTAAAGCCAGCCTCAGCAATTGCGAGGTGTTAAGCAACTCAATGAGACCCTGTTTCTAAAATAAAACACAAAATGGGGCTAGGAATGTGGCTCAGTGGCCAAGTGCCCCTGAGTTCAATCCCTGGTACCAAAAAATATATATATATACATATATATATATATAGTACATGGGAAGATAGTGGAATGAATCGGACATAACTTTCCTATGTTCATATATGAATACACCACAGTGAATCTCCATATCATGTACAACCACAAGAATGGGATCCTAATTAGAATAAGATATACTCCATATATGTGTATTATTATGTATTATGTGTCAAAATATTCTGTCATGTATATCTAAAAAAAACAAATGCAAAAAATAAAGTAAGAAGATCTTAGAAGATGGAAAGACCTCCCATGTTCCTGGATAGGAAGAATCAATATAATTAAAATGGCCATACTACCTAAAGCATTATACAGATTCAATGCAATCCCAATTAAGATTCCAGAGTCCTTTCTTATTGAAATAGAAAAGGCAATCATGAAATTCATCTGGAAAAATAAGAGACCCAGAATAGCCAAAGC
>PVHX01026769.1:0-20284 GCA_004024805.1 Geosciurus inauris
GGGAGGAAGGAAAGGGGAATGGGCATAGTAATGATGGTTATTTGAGATGGTCATTACTACCCCTGGCACATCTATGAAGACTCTAATGGTGTGACTTTATCTGGTTTGCAATCAGAGAAATGGAAAAACTGAGCTCTGGTTATGTACTATGTCTTGAAATGCATTTAAATAAAATAACTAAATTAAAAAAAAAAGAAACTACTAAAAAAAAAATTAGAAGACCAACTTCAGCTTGGCCAAATAGAAGAGGTGATTCTTCAGGCTGAAAATGAACTAAGTCTGGCAAGAAAAATGCTGCAGTGGAAACCATGGGAGCCATTAGTGGAAAAGCCTCCTGCTAACCAGTGGAAATGGCCATTATAGTCATTAAATGTATTCTATGGGCTGATGGGAAACTGATGTAATTAAATGTTCTGTTATTTAAAAAAATAAAATAAAATAAAATAAAATAAATTGGCAATACAACAATACACATGTGTGAAGTAATGCAAAATTGTGGTTATTCATGTGTATTTTTTATTCTCTCATAAAACAGCAACAACAATTATAGATTATCAAACACAGGGTGTTAATTAGGACATGATGAAAGTTTATCTTAACAATAAGAAATATACACAATAAAAATAGATGTGGCATTAGATATCCTTTCAAAAAGTGATAATAGCTGTGTACAGTGGTGCACACCTGCAATTCAAGCACTTTGGAAGACTGAGACAGAATTAAGAGTTCAAAGATGGCTTCAGCAATGGAGAGATGCTAAGCAACTCAGTTAGACAATGTCTCTAAATAAAACACAGAATAGGGTTTGGGATATGGCTCTGTGTTTGAGTACCCCTGAGTTCAATTCCCAGTATGAACGAGAGAGAGAGGGATAAATAACTAGCCATAGTGGCATATGCCTGTAATCCCAGGACTGAAATCATGGTCCTTCTGCCCCAGCCTTCCAATCTGCTGGGATCACAGGCATGTGCCACCATGCTTGGCTATTGATTTATTATTTTTTTTATAGTTTTAGCTTTTATATTTAGGTGTATGTTTCATTTTATGTTAACTGTTATACATAACCTCATATAAAATCTAATATCAATTTTTTGTAAATATATATTTTTATTGTCAAGTGATCTTTATTTTATTTATTTATATATAGTTCTGAGTATCAAAACCAGTGCTGCACACATGTTATGGGAGTGCTGTCCAACTGAGTTACAACTACAGTCCCTAATATCACTCCTTTACACAGGAATATGTGATTATATCAACCTTACTTGTAGAAGAGATTATTGATTCTCCATTTAATGTATTTGGCAAACTTGTCAAAATTAAATTGATCAGAAGTGTGGAGTTTATTTCTAGGCCTTCTATTTTTTTATTTGTTCTATTGATAGATCTTATTCTTATATATGGTAACAAAAACTTCAAGTAATTATAATGCTTAAGATGATAAGATATGCTAATATCATTAAGATACACTTATGTCCCACAGAACATTTTTACTTAATTTTATAAGACATAAACAACAATAAGAAGTAAGGATATTTCAAGCATAAGATATTTAAGCAAAAAAATGTTGTACCTGGGATTAAACCCAGGAGCACTAAACCACTGAGTAACATCCCCAGACGTTTTTACATTTAATTTAGAGACAAGATCTTTTTTTTATATTGCTTAGGGTCTCACTAAGTTTCCAAGTTTGTCTTTGAACTTATTATATATGTACCTAAGCAACATGAGCCACTGGCATTACAGGTTTGCACTATTTTACTTTGTTAATTTACATACTTTTTTTAAAAAATGAAGATACTGTTCATCCAATTTATTGGATATTATTCTAATTTATTAACAGAGGTGTTATCAATTAGTAGTGTTTGGGATATATGTGCCCTTTTTAGTTGATAGTTGGAACTGAATTTTTATCTCTCTACCACTAACTATGCTTATGACATGGGTGGCTTTGCTCGCCTTAGGTTTCTGTTAGTATTGATTTTTAAATTTAAATTATTTTTTTTCATGTTTAATTGTCATTTATTTACTATAACTCATATTTGGATAAAATTAGTTATTGCAATTAAATTTGAGAGATGGTCTCTCAAAGTATATTATTTTATATAGTGCATATATAAAATAATCATAGAGTATATTTCCTGTTGAATTTATTACAAATCCTTTTATACTAAAAAAGTTTTATGTAACTTCATGTTTTTGTATAGATATAGCCAATAATAATCTCATTGGGGAGTTTTAGTGCATTCTTTTGTATCTTATGTAGAAATGCTGTGCCTTTTACACCATCTATTATTGGTTTTTATGTTTTCCATTTTTTGCACTCTTGGGAGACAGATTTAATATTTTCTTCATGATTCTATAGAATGTTTTATCACCATGCCATATCTTATATGGTGAGAAAAAAAATTTATTGTTGATTATTGATTTTTTGAATTCAGACCTCAAACATTTCTCAGATTGATTCTAAGTCCATTCTCGAAGCTTCAGAAGCATATTCTTGAGGATATTATTCCCAATGGTGTAGAGCACAATATGAACAAAGATCCTGATTTTTGGTCATGTCTCTGTCCTAAACCTAAGAGAATAAATAGTTTTATGTAGTATGTGGTCTAGTGCAGCTCTGTGGGATTTGAAGCCATACAAAGTTGATTCTGTATCCTGCTGGATCTGCTTAAAATCTGTAGGGGTTAAAAAATATGTTATTTCCTTCAAATTGTTAGATAACTTCATGCTTAAATAAATTTAGAGTGATATTCAGTGCCAAAATACCAGAAATATTTTATTCTTTCCTGTTATCTATAAACTAGATAATGCATTTTTTCATCTTCACCTTTTAAAATGAAAAATTCTTTCCAAGTCCTTGAATCCAATATTTCTGTATTTTCTATGGCTTACATAAAGCTGTACTCATGAAAGTATATAGTATAATACCTATGCTCTAAAAGTCTTCATTTCTTATACTTTTTATTTTCAAATCCTGCTGTTTCCAAAATAACAAGCCATCATTACAGAAGATACCAAAACAGAAAAATAATGTGCCTTCTATGATGTTGATAGCTGACCTTATGAAGTTCAGCAGTCATCAGCTAACTACCTCCAATAAAATAACAAGGTAAGACGAGCATGTGATGATAAACCAGACCTATCATGATCTAATAAGCTTCTGAATGACTTAATTAGATAACTCACATACCCATTATAATTTTAAACCATGATTCTGTCCCATATTTTAAGAAAATTCTCTGGAAAACAGCAGTTGTATTATTGGTACTGCATTGTTTTTCTAACTTAAGTCTGGACATCTACTTACATGATATTAACTTATGCAGATATGTGTGCATCAGATTGGTTCTAAAATTCTCATAGTACACTATAGCAAATGAGGAAACAGAGATCAAAGCCTGGGCATTAGGTCAAGACAAAGTTACAAAAGATGTTTGTCTTTAATATATTTAAGTTCTAGAGTCAAGGCCATGGAAATATTTATTAGCAAGTGGCCTCCAAATCCTGGGGCACTATCTTCCTTTTTCTGCTGTCTGACATCTGAAATGGGAATAAATATGTGTCCAGCATCAAGTGGGAAACAATCATCTTATTTTGGATTCTGCTCTTTTTGATCTTCCTTCTCTTTCTTAGAGCAATATCACTCTTGCTCTTTTTTATAGAAAAATATTGATTAAGATAATGAAATATTGAAATAAAATGAAGTGGTCCGGTCTCATGAAATTTTTGATGTCAGAGATGTCATAAATTTCAAAATAAAATAAGACAGCTATAAACTGAGATGTGCTGGAGGCTTCAAATAGAGTATATTTATAATAAATGATTTTATATTAGTCATATAATAATATTCTGCATATATTGGGTCTTTTGCTATAATGAATTTCAACTGTTTTTTGTACTTTTTAGTGCAAAAAACTAAAAAACTTAAAATTACATCTGAATCATATTTATTTTTATTGAACTTTAGGCAAATGCTTCCCAGTTCAAAGTTTAAGCTACATTCTCAAAAGTCAGTAGATTAGAAAAGTTAAATAAAATTTTAAATTGCCTTTACATCATTTTCAATTATTAACAACATATATGCATACAATCCATAAACTTATATCATTCTATATACAAATCTAAATTTAAATATTCTACTGGGTATGCTAGGTTCCACTTATTTAGGGAAATCTTTCTCTTAAAATATATGCCATGTATACTCAATTCTAAAACATCCTAAATGATAAAAAAAAAAGTACAGGCACCTTTCAATCTTGACTCATTCTGGCTTTATTTATTCCTGGGTTTGATGTTAGCTACTTTCATTTGGACAGTAGGCTAAGTGGATTCAAATCCAGAGAGTAGGGCCTTTCCAATCAGGTGCTCTAAGGTGAGAACTTTTTCAGGTGAATTTTAGAATTTTTATTCTGGTTCTTTATTTGATTGAAAGTATAATATGCTAATATTTTAATGGTATTATGTTTTAGATTTAGGGGGAATTTTACATCTTGGTAGTGATGAGTTTTATCATGTACACTTTTGGCATGTATAATTGAGTCTTTTATGTTCTTTTGAATATTTTATTATCTCAAACTGCATTTTCTAAACATGTATGCATGCAAAATTTTGTTTATGTGACATTTTCATAAAACTATGTAGTGTTTGACAATATTAGTCAAACTTGAAAAACTATGATTAAAATGGATCCTGGAAATCATATTTTCACTTCGATTTGTGTTTATTCTTTCTCAATGTGCATTCCCTTTTTTCTAGGCCTTGAGTTTCATCTGTTTACACCAATGATGCATATCCTTATATGTTATCACGGTTTATATGTGCAATAAATTTTATAAACATATGTTTCTATTTGGGAATGACCATGCATTTTTAATAGCCAGTTTCTTCAAAGAAATAATGATTTTTACTCCTTCTTCAGTTTATGAGTATCCTTACTGATACTATTTAATTTTGTCTCACAGGTGTGATTTTTACCTCACCATTTTTTCTAATTTATAAAGAAATTGAGCTATTTTATGATTACTTATCACTTATATCTCCTTATAAAATGGGTATCCATATCTTATATCTTCCACATAAAATTTTTTATTGGTATTGGTGATGGAACCCTGAGGAACTTAACTTTGGCGTCACACCCCTAGCTCTTTTTTATATCTTATTTTGATAGAGGGTCTACATAAATTGCTTAGGGCTGCTAAATTGTTGAGACTGGCTTTGAGTTCACAATTCTTTATCCTCTGTGTCACAAACTACTGGGATTATCAGCCTGGGCAGCCACGCCTGGTTCTTGCTTTCCCTTTTTGGGGGTTTCTGTTTTTCACTTTCTTTTAATTCTTTAATTTGCTTTTGTAGTACCAGTTAAAAAATAAGGGGTGCTTAACCACTGTACATTTCATGATTTTTATTTTATTTTATTTTATTTTATTTGTTTTATTTTATTTTGAGATAGTGTCTAACTAAGTTTCTTATGGCCTGGAAAATTTGCTGAGGCTCACTTTTAACTTGGGATCCTCCTGCCTTCACCTCCTTTTCTTCTTTTTTAAAATATTTTGTTATATGTGGGACAATTACTTTCTACCAATCTGTCACTTCAATGGTTGCTCTTTAATACTATCATAAGTATAAAATTTATTTTAATAATTCCAAGTTTTGTTATAAAGTCATTATTTAACTTTGATAAAAAAATAACCATCTTTCTGTATCATCATCATCATCATCATCATCATTATTTTGGGTGATTGAAGATTGATGTACCCTAATACTCAGCCACATTCATAGTCTTTTCTATTTTTTGGTGGGGAGTACCATAGATTGAGCTCAGGGATACTCAAACACTGAGCCACATTCCCCTCCCAATTTTCTGTTTCATGTAGGGATTGGGTTTCATTGAGTTGCTTAGTGCCTCACCACTGAGGAGGCTGGCTTTGAACTCAGGATTCTCTGGTTTCAGCCTCCCAAAGTGCTAGAATTACAGGTGTGCACCACTGTGCCTGGATCTTTCTAAATTTAATTTAAATATGCATTTTACCAACTTGTACAATCTGACCTTGATCTTACATTTCTTCTGCATTTTTCTTCCAAGTAGCTGGTGTGACAGTCATACAGCCCTATGCACACTGTATAAATCTCTTTCTTGTAATTACTTCAGCATATCTTTTATTTTTCTTTTAAATTCAAGTGTTGCTTACCACTGAATGACTTCTTAAGGCATATCAGGAAAAAAATACAATGGCATTTTATTTTTGTCTTGAAGAAACCTCATTTTCCCCGCAGTTTTCTTTGGAAAGGATGTCATTTTTTGTCCTTTACTGCAGTGCAGTACCCATCTTTTATTACTGTCTAATTAGCCAGAGTTTTTTTAAGGACTCTATCTTTAGTTCCACAGAGCTAATTTTTAGAAATCTTATTATGAGATCTATACTGATTGCTATAATGTTAATTTCTATAGTCATATATGGCACAATATTTTTAGTATTAAGGACTTAATGGACACTAATGGCTAAATTATAAACAATGTATGTAGTGTCTATACCATTTGTGCAAGTACCTTGTACCATTTGCAAAATAACAGAATCAGCTTATGATGCATTTTCCAGAATGTTTCCCTATCATTAAGTGAGGCATCATTATATATAACCATGGAAGTTACAATTACATAATATATAAATAATATTTAATTTTTCTTGTGTAATTTACTAAATATATTTCAATTTTATTTGTGTTGTAAATGAACCAACTGGCATTACTCTACTTTCTATGGTATATTTACTGTTAATAGGTTTAAAGTTTGTTTCTTTGATTAGTATTTTTTCTCTACTCTATTTTTATGTAAATTTCTTTTTCCAAAATATTGATATTGATATTTATGTAATGAATAATTAGCTTAATTTTAAATTTATCATTTAATAGTGTGTGTTTTCTTAAACTCAATTTAGACATATAACATTGTTTTCAGTTTTTTTGATATAATTACTACACACATTTAAGATTTGTACATTTATCTTTTGACATATGAACACAATTTTAAAACCAGCTCAGGAATCAACTAATGTATTCATTTCATTGAAGTATTTTCTAGTATCCTTTTGATGTCTCTAATTTCTGTTTTTTCTGATCATCTTGCCTTTAATGTATTTGATCTTATTTAACAAGGAAAATACTTGACCAGCTTCAAAATTATAAAAATCAATAAATTATTACAAAAGGAACATATTATATAACTACTAATTATATCAAGAAATAGAACCTTATTGATGCTACAGAAAATACCTGTATCTTCTTGCTTTTGCTAAACACTCCAGTCTCCCTATTAATAAGTACAATTGTTTTATTCCAAATAATTATTTTAAAATATTGTTCCTTTTTAAACAAAACAAAGAAAAATAGCATCATTTATTTAAGTATACAATAAAAGGGTAGAATAAGGTAGCTCATTTTCTAGAAAACAAAACCTGACTTGAATGTTGCTTGTTACTTTGTTGATGAAACAAATTTTATGATAATCAAGGCATTTCAATAGAAAAATTTAGCTCATAATGTCAGCATGGGTCCATTAAGAGTGCAGTTATGAGAGGTTACCTGGAGAAAATGATTGGTGTAATGGATTGAAGATAAAAAAAAGAGTATATATGGATTACTGGTGACAAAAAGAGCTCTGATAAAACATAAGAAAGTGAAGCAAAAGCAGATTTAAGTTGGATGAGCACTGTCTGGTAAAGAAGTAATTACAAGGCTTGGGAGACAAAGTGTGACATCTCTGGTAGAGCTCAAAGAGCAAGGAGCCTGGCGTGTGGCACACTTTTCTGATTATACTCTTAATTCCTGGTCCTTAGGGATTTCAAAATATGAAGGCAGTGGCATAAGTGTTATGCTTCCACTATATTTTCTGTTTTCTCCCACTTAGGATTTACCTTTCGGTTTATCTCCACATTTTATAAGATGTTTATAAGATCCTCGGCAGTTTTTATTTTTTACTCCTTATATCCTTTTTCCTAGTCCTTCACCACCTTTTCTTCTGCTATGTTCAGTTTGCCATTTCTACCACTGTCTCCTCCTACAGAACCTTGATACTCAAATATGCCATTTCATCTATTTTTTTCAGATATTGTTGTGAAACAAGGCATGGACTTATGGGGATCTTAGGTACTTGATTACTTATTTAGGGGAAATAATGTGTCAATGTGGTAACAGATGTAGTCTAGTTTGGTGGTAAAAGTGGCATTGACAGCTACCTGTGGGAACATTTTCAGAATATTTTGGTGCATTTCTGTTCTGTCAAAGAGTAGATTTTATGCCTCATAAAGTATGCAAAAGTAGTTAGTACCAAACCGATTTTCAAAGTGGCTCTGGAATTTTGCATGGCCAACAGAAAGATTTGGCAATTCCAATCACTTAACATGTTTATAATTTTAGTCACTTTTTAAAATTTAGACCTTTTATCTTTTTAATTTTTGTTTTACTTTCTGATGAAGAGTATTGCCTTTAGTAGTATTGATTTATGCTCCTATTTGTATATTTATGTGACATTTGAATATTTCTCCTTGGTTAAGTGTATTTAGAAATATTTTGACTGTATTTACTTTTGTGCTATGTCTTTTTTCTTCACAAATATAAAACCATTTATTCTACTATATTAAGTTTTGCTACATAAATGCTCTGCAAATTTTTTTTTTCACTTTTTTGTTTTAGCTTTGATCTCTGAGTGTACACTGATCTAAAATGAAAACACTGGATTTCAGATATATAAATTCATAGAGATTTATGGGAAAATATTTTAGGATTTGAGTAACAGAGATAATTGATATACATAGATTCATTCTTTATAGCATTCAGACACACAAACATCTTTAAGAGGATAACTGAGGACATGCACATAGAATTAATAGAATATTAATTGAAATAATCCAAAACTTCATGGGATGGGAAAAGTTTTAAGGGTTCCAGGCAAAACCAGATAAGACCAGCTCTCTGATTATGACTTACCTTGGCTCTGCATCTAAGTTTAAGTCTCTCTAGTAGGCAGGTTTACATTTGTTCTATAAATTTTGTCTTTTCAGGATTTTGGAGATTGTGTATAATGCCACTCTTTATCCTCACTCACTTTTGTGAATCTTTATTCTGTCCTTACTTATTCTGCTGTCCCTTCACCACCTTTTCTTTTGCTATGTTCAGTTTGCCATTTCTTCCACTATCTTCTCCTTCAGATCCTTGATACACAACTATGCCATTTTCTCTATTTTGTTAACTGATATTGTTGTGAAACCAGGCATGGACTTATGGGGATCTTGGGTACTTGATTACCCAAGTACTCCTGTGCATGAAATTATCTTTTTAATAATTCTATCAAATACTGTGTGCAAGAATAATCTTATTGAAGAGTCTCCTATCTGTGATGTTATGATTCTCAGATTCCATAATATTTGAAGTTTGTATTCATTTGCAATACCACAATGTTCTATAAAAATTGTCACTTATTCTCTTAAATGCTGCATCAACATAAGGAGAAGAGAAATATTTTTTAACACAAGACAAGGAATACCAGCATCCACTGGTAGCTAGAATGATTCTTATGTAGACCCTCTGAAGGAATTGTGGCTTTGCTAACAATTTTATATTAATCCTGTGTCATGATAATTAAAATATTCATAACTGTATTGGAATGAATTGCAGTTGTTTTAAGCTGTTTAGTAGAAATATAAATCCAGCATTGTTTTGTTGTTATTGTTGTTTGTTTGTTTGTTTTTTGGCAAATTGAATTGTCTATGTGACCAAACTGAATCATGCTAAAGCACTAGTACTTCATAATACCTTTTGCTTTAAAACTAAGTGAAATGTATTTTATTATTTGCAGTGAGCAAAAGAGTAAGTCTCATCCAGAAAGAAACTTTCTGATCAGACTAGTTTTCCTTTTTGAAGATAGGGAGATTTTTTTCTTGCTTCTGTCTTGTACTTGACTTTGAACAGAGAATTTGCTGGCTCATGTTTCTTTCACTTTTTGTGCTGAGTAAATGTGTTTGTGGTGTTTTTGTCTCTTTTGGTTGTCTTACCTTTTTGCTTCTGAATTGTAGGTATTGTAGTTTGTGAGATTCCTATCGTGTTTCTGACTTCATCAGAGTAAGGGTGCACTGTGGCTTCCTTCTGTCTCTTGATTTCTTAATATTTTTTCTTCAAATGAGAAACAACAGAGTTTGCAAAATGGATATTTTCAATATCACAGAAAATAAAGAGTGTTGGGGCTTGGGATGTGCCTCAGTGGAAGAGTCCTTGCCTCATATGTATTAGGCACTAGGTTCAATTCTCAGCACCACATATAAATAGATGGATAAAATAAAGTTCCACCAACAACTAAAAAAATATTTAAAAAGAAAATGAAGAGTGTAAAAATACAAAAATGAGAAGAAATGGAAAAGCCAACAAAGCATGTATGCTTTGGCTTTTGTCCAATATGAATAAGTTGGCAAGTTTCTGCTTGAATGTTTTAAAGGTGAATTTTCATATGTATAGATAAAAAATTGAAGTAAGACGTAATTTGATTGTGTCCACATAGAACTTTTTTTTTTTAATTTCTAACTTGTCTGAGAGTTGTCACCATGGATATTAAGGGATCTGAGCACTTTTTACTGTGTATTGTTCATTGACATTGTACATTGTTCTTTGACATTGACAATGTTCATTGACATACTTGAATTCTTTTTTCTGTAATATTCAAAAGCTGAGAGCAAAATATTCAGTAGAATATAAAAAGGTTACATCACATAATATATCCTACTGTTTAAGTGGTTTCTTAACCTGCATATAATGAGATTGAAAATTAATACTTCATACTATTTGGCATATAGGAAAGAAAATCTTCCAAAAAGCAACTATTTACTAATATTGTAGTATAATGGTCACTAATATTTTTTTTATAATTTCTCAGTATTATCTATAAAATTATGTACATGGTATATTATTGTTGCAGTTTTCTTCCCTGCCTGAGTTTTATAATATATTAGCAATCATTTTATTGTTGTTGTTCATTTTGGTTCCAGGGTTTAAACCCAGGAATTATTAATTACTGAGCCACATCCTCACCCTTTTTATATTTTTATTACATACAGGATATTGCTGAGTTGCTTAGAGCCTTGATAAGTTTCTAACAGTGGCATTGAACTTGGGATCCTTCTGCCTCAACTTTCTCAGTTGCAAGAATTACAGGTATGTATTGCAATGCCTGGCATATATTAGCAATCTTATGATTAATATTTCTTCCTCTTAGTTTTTTTGAAGAAGAATTATAGAGTTTTTTGATATCTATAATGTGTTGATAAACATTTATAATTGATGCACAAAAGATACCAGAAAATAAACAGGCTGTGGATACAATTTTATATTTTGTGTTAGTAAACACATATAATATTAATTCTAATTACATTAAAATGTTAAGATGCAAATTATAATTTTATAGCAACCAGTATAAATGGAATACCATGTCATTGAAATGTTAGTAAAGAATAAACTGAGTGTAATAGTTATTTATACAAGAAGTTTTATAGGCCCTGTAGTTCTAATGTTCAAAAATAAAAATAACTCGTGTTCTTGAATGTTGAAATAAACAAATTGTAGTGCACCTGTAAAATACAATAGTATTTTAAAATGTTACTGAAGCACACACTATGCTTGACTTTCGAAGATACTATTATGGTTCAGTAGCTGAATTTAAAATTATTGTGTAATTTGAGGCAGAATGAAAGAAAGGTTAAATATCCATTAGAGAAACTTTCTTCTAGAAAACAAAAAAGCCACATGGGAAAGAGTATAGATTTTTTAGGGAGGTAATGTAAATACACTGTGCTTAAAAGCAAGGAAAATTTTATTAGTGTATTTTTCAAAACTGTACAATTAATATCTGTGACATTCAAGACATGTACATATGTAATTACCCCAAAATAAGTATCCAAGAAGTGGGGCTGGTCTAGGTTGGGCAATGGAAAGAAGCATTGAAAAAATAAAAATGGCATGTAATAACACGATGTTGAATCTGTATAGCTGGTATATTATAACATTTTCTGTATTTATATATTTCATATTATGTAATTAAAAATAACTTCTATGCTGGTTCTTGAGATCTTGGTTGCTTCAAGGGATCATAGATGGAGAAAGTGATTTAATTTGTTCTGTACAAGGCTGTTTCAAAATGTGTTTAATTTTGGATAATTTCTCAACTTTTATATAAATGTTTTGTGTGTTATTATATGTACAATTTTTTTGGTCCCAGGGATCAAATTCAGGGGCACATTCCCAACCTTATTTTTATTTTGTTTAGAGAAAATGTCTCAGTGAGTTACTTAGTGTCTTGCCATTGCTGAGGCTGGCTTTAAATTCATGATACACTTTTCAAACCATAGGGATTATAGGCATTCACCACAATGCCCAGCTTGTATATTATATTTCAATGGAAATTTTCAATGTTATGTTTGTGAAATGATGAGGTGTCTCAGAATATTAGCCAAATTTTGTGATATGGTTTATGTATCAAATCAGTGTATTTTGAATATTAATATTTTAATACTCTCAGGCATTTATTTATTCATATTCTAACACTCGGATGTAAGTCTTTTCATTTTAGTGACAATTTGGTAAATATTCTATTTTTAATTATTTATTCTTCTCAGTACTGGAGATGAAACCATGTGGTGCTTTACCACTGAATTATATCTGCTTTTATTTTTAATTATTTTTTATTTTGAGATGGGGTCTTATCAATTATGAAACCTGTCATTGAACTTGGAATCCACCTGAATCATCCTTCTCAGTTGCCAAGATTACTGATACACACAAAAACACACAGCTTAACACATTTTCTTTAATGATTTTCTTAAGTAATATTTTTTTGCACAATGAGGTTGTTCAGGAATAAGAAACTTAAAACTGTGTGCTGTGCATGGTGTATTCTCAATAATTTTTACTGGGGTTGAACAAGAAATAATGAATATCAAAAATTAGGTTATGCAAAGGATATGATAGACAATGTAGGTGCTTTGGTTTGGATAACCATACGCTAATTGTCCATGTATTAAAGGTTGGTCCCCAGGGTGTTGGATGTGGTAGAACTTTTACAGGTAAGTCATGATGAGAGGAGTTTAATTCATTGTAGAGTAAGTACTTGAAGGAAAATTTGGACCCCTGGTGCATTTTTATTTTTGTCTTGTCATGTACTCCTGCCATACAAGCTGCTTCACCTCAGGTATAAATCTGTAATAATAATCACTTATCAACAAGGAACTACAGAACTTGGATCCAAAATAGTATTTTTTTGTTGTTGTTTTTTAGTTGACTATCAGCAGAATGCATATTTATTTATTGTACACAAATGGAGCACAACTTTCCATTTTTCTGGTTGTATGTGATGTAGAATCACATCTATATGCAGTCATACATGAAGCTAGGGCTATGATGTCTATCTTATTTCACCATCTTTAAAAACTGCCCCCATTCCCATTCCCTCTTCCTCCCTTTGGCCAAAATTCTTCTATTCTTTCTGTGTCCTCTCTCACATTATTGATCAGCATCCACTTATCAGAGAGAATATTTGGACTTTGTTTTTGGGGGATTGGCTCACTACACATAGCATGATATTTTCCAACTCCATCAATTTATCTGCAAATGCCATAATTTTAATCTCTTTTAATGCTGAGTAATATCCATTGTGTATTTATACTACAATTTCTTTATTGACTCATCTATTGAAGGGTATCAAGATTGCTTCCACAGTTTAGCTATTGTGAATTGACCTGCTATAAACATTGAAGTTGCTATGTCACTGTAGTGTGAGGAGTGGGATAGCTGGGTCAAATGGTGGTTTTATTCCAAGTTTTCTAAGGAATTTCCATACTGCTTTTCAGATTGATTGTATCAATTTTCAGTCCCACCAGCAATATATGAGAATGCCTTTTCCCCCACATCAAAGTTGACCAAAGACCTATAAATTAGATTAAAGATCCTATACAAGAATTTTGTAAATTTGAAAAACCCTTCATGAGATTATATGCTTAAGCCAGAACTTGAAACCATTTTTTGTTTTTATGTGTGTTGTGTGGACTTGCTCATCTTAGCCATTCATATGTGTGTTCATAGAAAACAGATTTGCCATGTTGGAAAAAAAAAGATGTTTTTCTCATATAGCTGTTTAGACAAAGTGCTGGTACAGGATGTATCTCCTCAGTAGATCTCTCTTGGTCTCTTGTTTCATATTAAGTTTTTTTCATGTAAAGAAGTCTAGGTTTAGTCTAGGTTAAAAATAATAAGTAGACTACAAATAGCAAGACAAAGAATGAAGAAGTTTCAGATGTTATTCACAACTTTATATTATCGTAAGATGAAATAATAAAAAAATAACCATTCAGCCTTTATTTTCTAAACATAGCCCAAATATAGTCACCCAAATTTTCACCTATTTTTAAAAAAGCACTTGAATGTTATCTTAAAAGTGTATTAATAATAAAAAGTAGTTAAGAGATGTGAAGCAAAAATAATTGTGATTCTATTGCAGAAATATTGTGCTTCAATTCCTTGAATTCCTAGAGAAGTGGCATGAGTTTTGTGGCCTAGCAAAATTATTGAGTTTTACAGGTAGGCTGCAGTGATTCTGAGTCCAAAACCTGATTAGCCTCTCAGGACTATTCAGGTTTTGTAAAATTTAATTCATTTAATATAATCACATAAATATCATCTGAAAGAAAAGGAAAACAGTGTATAATTTAAAAATATAGCTCCAGTTCTTCATCATTCCTTGTATCCAGGCTATTGTCAGTGTTCTTTTGTAGTCATTCTTATTTACAGGAATTTTTTTTTTTTTGCAAAGTCTTGAATCTAGAATGGCTTATATATTACAGCTAATAGAATACAATGATTAGGAAAATGTCTTGAGTTCTTTCTGCCTTTTTTTTTCTTTGTAAACTCCACTATCTCAAGAAGAAAAACTCACATTAAGCTTGTAAAGGAGAAGATGCCATGTGGATGAGAATGAAAATGCCACAGTGGACAACAGGGATACCATGTCAAATAGCAGAGATATACCTAAAAGATACCATCTTAAATCAGAATAGTCCAGCTAAACCCAGACTAAAGTTGGCTTACACATTACAGATAATTTAAATCATAAATTGTCAGTTTTGCGTAGTGTGAAGGACTTGATAGCCATCCACAAATATGCCCAAAGCAAACGTAATTTCAAAATTCAATACATGCTGATTTCAAATTAACTAAATCAAAGTAAGCATGCAAGAAGTACTGATTTTATTTTCCAAGTTAATGTTGAAAGTCTTATTAAATGATTTTGAGTTATGTAGAAATGCATGTAGACATGAAAATATGGTTTTGATACTGAAACACATAATTATACTCCACACAAAATGTAAAGCAGACAACCATAGCCAGATCACAGGGTAAAGAAGATCCCATGTAAAAGTAATAATCATCATCATCATCATCATCATCATCATCATCATCATTTTTTCTTTCACATCTAAATTCTGGTGTCAATGTGTAGACCAATATGAAGACATGTTGATCCTTCTTCCAGCGTTCCTGTCATGTTTTGTTTGCTGTCTAATATATGAAAGGTGTTGTGACCTTGCTAGGCAGCAGTTGAGAAACAAGGTTTGAATTTTGGGAACTCTAACCTCATAGCCCCATGTTGTGTCTAACACAAATTATTTCTTTCTCATATGGTTAAGAGTAGGAATATTGAGGATAAAGACATGTTTCCTCACCTCTGATGTTAAATTATTCAATTTCCTGAAGTTATGGGAAACAGAGCCCTGAAATACACACTTGCAATATGGCAGCCCTTTGCCACATGTGACTACTCTATTCAATCCATTTGATTTTGCCACCTTCTAAACATGTATTAATTTCTCTTCTCAATTAAAATATTATACCATCCCATTCTAAAATTTCTTTTAATTTCACATTTATTGTAACATATCTATTTTTTTATTTGATAAATTTTAGGTCAGATAAACATTTGCAAACCCCAGGTGCTAACATATACTGGATATTTGACAAAATGTACTGAAAGATGAAGACAATTCCTGCTTTGATAGATTATTTTTTCTTATAAGAGATTGAACCAGTCATATTTTATCATAAAGCCACATTCCCACCACATTTTTAGTATTTTATATAGACACAGGTTCTGACTGAGTTACTCAGTGCCTTACTAAATTGCTAAAGCTTCCTTTGAACTCACAATCATGCTGTACCAGCCTCCCAAACTACTGAGATTAGAGATGTAATTTATAGATTATTTTGATTTTGATGCACAAATATATAAAAACCTGTTGGACTGATATCTATGTATTTGAAATGAGAAATAATTTTTATCATAAATGGCTATAATAATATAATTTATAAATTATTTAAACATTTAAATTAAATTCATCACTGAATTTTCTGTTTGTGTGTGTGTGTGTGTGTGTGTGTGGTGCTGGGAATTGAACCTAGGGCTTTAGCCATAGCAGCAAGCATTCTAGCAACTGAGCCAAATCTCCAGCCCCTACAATTTTTCCTTTAGTATTACATTTAATTAATATTAATTAGCTTTGATCACTAGAGAACATGCTACATACTCAAATCCAGACTACATCCCAGAAATATAGAATTGCACTCTATCTTTTAGTAAATTCCCAATTCTTGGTTGTATATGTTGTAATTGAGAACTCTTCTAACTTACTATAAGATACTATCTGAGAAATATGCATAATTTATCTTATAAAATATAAACATAGCAATTAAAATGTACATTTTAGTATTTGCCTTAAATTTGCATATTATTTTATAAAATTCTAACTGATGTATTTTGCTTATTTTGGACTTATTTCATTCTCTCTCTTGAATGCATTCTCTTTTGTCAAACTTAGAAAATACATTAGAGAACATCACTGTGTTAAAAAGTATCATTAGTTGAGGTCACTTTCCTATATGTGAGTCAGTTCTAACTCTCATTACAACTTGTGTAAAATTAAAACTCTGCAATGTTCATATGGTTGATATGATATACAGTTTTTCTTTTTTACTTCAGAAACCATTGACATTTAGGAATGTGGCCACTACTTCAGAGAATCCTCTGAAAAGGAATAAAGTTAGGTGAATCATGCTCAGCAGATTTCATATAAAGACATAATGTTAGGGATCCATAAAATCCTGGTCTTTTGTGGTGAGTATAAATTTCCTTTAGAATTTCTAATTTACTGTCAATATTTAATTTTCTTTGTAAAGTATCTCTTGGAAGCTTCAATTATGCAGATATTCAATTATGAATATAAAATAAAATAGTTTTATATTCTTGGTTTTTAGATGAAGATTCAAAATTTGTATAAACAAATTAAGTATATATTTTTTATTTTTATGTTTAACATATTTCTATTCTTTCAATAGTTTAAAGTAGTGCTTACAATCAGGAGATTGAGAATGGCTTCAAAGTATTTTAGTGTTTCTGTAAGAAAAAAGCATCTTGAAAATTACTTTTCTTGAATCTTTTATAGTATTGTTTTCTTACTGAAACAAAAATTATCAGTAATTGTAAAGAGAATAACAAAATGAGTTGTATTCTTTCCAATAAACACATTTTGCTGTGTCTCAGTCATTCTTGATCACCTTTCTGTCTCCAAAACTATATCTATGTGTACACACACACACACACACACACACAAACACACACACATTCAAGTGGGTCAAAAAATGAAGCAATGATTTCAGATAAGAGAATCAAATGTCAAGGAGAAAGTCTCATTTCACGGGGAGTGAAATGAAAAATGAAAGTCTCATTTTACTGGGGATTGGACCCACAGACACTCAAACACTGAGCTACATCCTGACCGGTATCATATATTTTGTTTAGAGACAGGGAGGGTTTCACTGAGTTGCTTAGCACCTTGCCATTGCTGAAGCTGGCTTTGAAATTGTGATACTCCTGTTTCAGCCTCCCAAAGTTATGGGAGTACAGATGCATGCCACTGTGACCATCAGGATGTCAACATTTTGAAATGTTAATTGAGAAAACTGAAATCCAAAAGGAAGTATTTTTTCAAACCTAGTATTATTTCTCTTGCAATCAGTAAAGAACATAGCCTGTTCTATGTTTACCACGTTTCATAATTGTGTAAGATTTTTCTTGTTTTCCAGTGATCTCCCTACGTCCACATTAATGAAGTACTTCCTAATGCCTGTGAGGATTTGCATAATATGACAAGTATTTATTGATTTTAGGTAAAGTCCCTAGATAATATGCACATTTATGAATAAATATATGTTAAAACATGTTAATATATTAATATCACAAAAGTTTCTCTAGTATAACAAATATTTAGTCAAATTTTTCTCATCACAACATTTTATAAATGCTTATATTGGATTTTCTGTGGAATTTTTTTCCATGTCATAAATATAAATATAAGTATAATTTCACAATGTCTGTTCCTTTTGGCTACATATG
The DNA here is from genome assembly GCA_004024805.1 of Geosciurus inauris. Taxonomy (NCBI): domain Eukaryota; kingdom Metazoa; phylum Chordata; class Mammalia; order Rodentia; family Sciuridae; genus Geosciurus; species Geosciurus inauris. Next base: position 18,482 of record PVHX01026769.1, read on the forward strand.
TATAGCTGAAAACTGGTTTAAAGAATTTTTAAAGTAGTAATTATTCAGAATTTTTTGAGTTAAAGTTTTCTTATTCTTGTGTCTCTTTCTGAGTTTCTCTCTTTAGAGTTGCTTCAGTGTTGTTCGGTAGGTTTACTTACATCAGTGAATATTATTTTCATTTTTATACTGATATGTTGTTATTGAATAGAAAATTTTATGTTTTCTCATTTTAGGAGAATATTAGGTAAAATTAAAATACACATGAACCATGTTCCTATTTTCAATTAACTTATATATGATTTTACATACTTACATAAATGTTGTCCCTTATTTGATTATGATTTTTATAATGTTCTGTGATTTTTTACTGTTTATATAATTATTTGTATAATTTATCTAAATTTTATTTTATAAATATATATAGACATATGAGTGTATCTTGGTGATTAAACTGAGGAGTATTATAATATTAATCTACATCTCTAGTTATTTTTTGATTTTCTTTTGAAACAAAGTCTTGCTAAGTTTCTGAAACATTCATTTCCTTACCTTGGCCTTCCAAGCAGCTACAACTAATATCTTATTCATCATCTCTACATAGATTAATCTGTTCTTTTGTCTACAAATAAGATATTAGCATTTTATAGATTGCTTGCAAAGATTTTCACAATTCTACTTATCATTTATATAATTTTCAAATTTTAATTATTAATAAAACCACTAATTTTTTTACTTAAATTTAAATCTGCTGCCTTCATGTTTTAAATATATGGTTCAGTAGTGTTGATTTAAATTGTTTTGTAACACATTTCTAAAAAGTTTACATTACACAAAATTATAATTTAATTCCCCCCAAAACAACTGCTCATGTGTCTGTCCCCCTTCTATCTCAAATACCATTTCCTGGCTGGTATGTTTGGTTACATTAGATATCTCAGAAATAGAATAGCATTAAATTTCTCTTTTTGTGAATGACTTATTTTAGTTAGCATAATATTCCCAAGTTTAATCATTGTAGATGTTATAAAATCTCTTATCTTTTAAAGTTGAACACATATCATACTTTATTCCAAATTGCCTTTATTCACTCATGTGAAAGGACATTTGATTGTCCTTCTACTTTTATCTCTTATTGAATGATGTTTAATGAGTATACATATGTAAATATATCTTGGTTGGACCATAAAAATGAGGGCTAATTCCTGTACTCTCAGTTTTGTTACACATCTTACCCATCTATTGAGTGTTGTAGTTTTTTTATTATTTTTATACAACAAAGATTTTTTTTTAATTTTTTTAAATTTTTATTTATTTTTCTCAAAAGTTGCATTTTAATACATGTTATCAAACATAACAGAAAAAAAACAAATTTTCAGAAGCTGTACACACTATTCACTGAAAATATTTGTTGAGGCAAATAGAAAAAAAAATTATTACAATCATAATTTTTCTAACTTTGCACAAAATTATAAGCAAATTATATTCTTCATATTAAACATCTTTATATGCACTTTAAATGAAGTCTATGTATATATATATATATATATATATATATTTATATATACTTTTTATCAACCATCTTTACTATACCCATTCCCCTTTCCTGCCCCCCACCTCCCCCATGTCGTGTCCAGTGTTTCTCTATTTCTCTTATGTTTCCCATTCCCACCTCCCTTATTCATCAGCATCCACTAATCAGAGAGATCATTCGGCATTTGGTTTTTTGGGATTGGCTTACTTCACTTAGCATAATGCTTTCCAGTTCCATCCATTTGCCTGCAAATGCCATAATTTTATTCTCTTTTATTGCTGAATAATATT
>PVHX01026770.1:0-13090 GCA_004024805.1 Geosciurus inauris
GGTACTGGGGATTGAACTCAGGACTCGACCACTGAGCCACATCCCCAGCCCTATTTTGTGTTTTATGTAGAGACAGGGTCTCACTGAGTTGCTTAGCGCCTCGCCATTGCTGAGGCTGGCTTTGAACTTGCGATTCTCCTGTCTCAGCCTCCCTAAGTGCTGGGATTACAGGCTTGAGCCACCGCGCCCGGCTTATTTTTTAATATATATATTTTTTTGGTTGTTGATGGATCTTTGTTTATTTTATTTATTTATATGAGGTGCTGAGAATCGAACCTAGTGCCTTACACATGCTAGGCAACCGCTTACCACTGAGCCACAACCCCAGCCCCATCTCCTTTATTTTTTTAGCTATAATTTAGGTATTCTGTTTGAGTCTCACTGAAACCCTTGCTCTTCCCTCTGGCATTAAAGCCAGAATGTGTGTATTTTAAGAGAAGTTCAAGTTTTTGTTTTTTACCTACAAGGCAAAAGGTTTTGGGATATTTTAGGATTCTAAGGAACAGGAAAGCTTCAGAACTTTTATTTCTTGCTTAAAGTGGGAGTTTATGTGATCAATCCCCTCCTCAAATTAAAGGCTAAAATCTGTGCCTGCTATTATGAATACCACTTTCCTTGCTTTATTCTCATCATTTTACCTTCTGATTTCATTTCAGCCTTGAAAATCCCATAAGGAGAATAAATTCCCTACCTGTAAGTTCCATTGTTTCAGACTAAAACCTGTTACCTATCCCTTAACTGCCAGGTTGACTTTGATAGGAGAACTGAATTTAGAAAGTGAATGCTGCTTTTCTTTTTTTGGTACTTGAGATTGAACTCAGGGGCACTCGACCATTGAGACACATCCTCAGCCCTATTTTTTTGTGTTTTATGTAGAGACAGGGTCTCACTGCAACGCGCCGTTGCTGAGGCTGGCTTTGAACTCGCGATTCTCCTGTCTCAGCCTCCCCTAAGTGCTGGGATTACAGGCTTGCACCACCGTGCCCAGCTAATGCTGCTTTTCTGTAGTCTCAAGCACTCAAGACTTTGCCTAGAGCAATTTCAGCAATGGCACCCTCTTGAAAACTTTGTCCTGTATCTCTGTTTTATCAAACCAGGAAGGGTTCTTTTATGATTTTTTTTTTTTTGTTACCAGGGATTGGACTCAGGGGCACTTGACCACTGAGCCACATCCCCAGCCCTATATTGTATTTTATTTAGGGAAGGCACTGAGTTGCTTAGTGCCTTGCTTTTGCTGAGACTGGCTTTGAACTCCTGATCCTCCTGCCTCAGCCTCCCAAGCTATTGGGATTTCAGGCGTGTGCCACCATACCTAGCTGGAAATGTTATTTTGGGGTTGATATGGCAGTGTAATAGCTGCTCAGAGGGCTGTAGATGTTGTAAAGGTTGGATATAAAACTTGGTAGTGGGAACTTCTATATAGTGTTCTAGCAAGATACAGCCCTGTTACCTACTGCGGGGGGAGGAGTTGGCTAAATTTTCCATTGAATATTTCTTTATGTACTCTATTCCTTTTTTTTTTTTTTTTTTTAACTTTTTTACTTCAATAGCAGAAACTCTTGGGATGTAGCCCAGCTCTGAAAAGAAGCCATTCCGATTCTCTTGACCATGACATCTTTCAGCTCATCGACCAGGATGAAAACAAGGAGAATGTGAGTGTGGCATTAGTGTACTAACTCAGGATAGAGGTGAAACCTGCAAGTGTCAGCAGCTTGCAAGAGAAATGACTAGGCTGTTTTGTGGGCAAATAAACCTGTTCAAAATAATGTGTAGTCTTTGGAATCAGAGAAATCTGGACTTGAATCTTGCTTCTTCCTAGCTGTGTGACTTTGGCAACTTCTCTTTTTAAGACTTCTTTGTTTCTTTTTATGTAAAATAATAGCAGCAATAACTTTTTGTGCCATTATAGGGATTAAATAAAATGATGTATGTGGAGAATTTTAAATGGTAGTTAGCAAGTGGTAGATGTTGCTCAGATGGTAGCTCTTGGGAGTGATTAGATCCATGAATAGTTTATCTGGAAGTCTTTCTAGGCCTTCCTTTTTTGCCCTGACCCTGGGGTGAGTTGTAAGCTCATAATTATTTGGAAGATCAGGACCAATAAGTTCTAGGCATTCCTGGTAACTGAAATAGTGGCTTAGAGAGTGAACTATAGTGGTTGTCCATGCAAAAGCCCAGTTGTAACCTGGCCTGGTTTTCTTAGACCTAACTGGTTGCCCTGAACACAGGCTCAGCATCCAAAACAGTTGAATGAATTGGCTTAACTTTGTCAGCCTTCTCTTTCGCTCTATTTCCATATTTTATTTTCTCTTCCTTTGCCTGCTAAAATACAACAGTTGATGATCCTTATGGTTTTGCAGATTTAGTGTAAAAACAACTGCCTCCATTAGGTCTCATAATTCTGTTTGTCAACTTAGAATATGTCATGAAGGAGAATATGGAAATGGGTTCCTGCCTTGAGTGCTTGGAGCAGTGCCTTGCCTCTGTGTAGTGCTTTCCACCAGGCTTAAACTACTGAATCCTGGTTCGCCAAACCTGACTTCTCATTGCCTACCTGGAGCTTTGTTCTAAAGGGACAACAGTATGGGTGGTGGTTAAAGAGCTTCCTCAAGTTGTCCTGCCTGGCTTCAGTATCTTGGTCATACCGTTTAAACTTTAAGGCCCAGTTTCCTCTCTGTAAAAAGAGAGACAATCAGGTAGTATTTGTGAGTGAGTTAATATACAGAAAGTATTTAGCTATGTGTTTGCAATAATAATAACTGTGATATTAGCTGTTTACTGGCACTTAATAACAGGTTCTTTTTTGGGTGGAGGGATGCTGGAGATTGAACACAGGAGCACCTTACCACTGAGGTACATCCCCAGGCTTTTTTACTTTGAGACAGGGTCTCACTAAATTGTTTAGGGCCTGGCTAAATTGCTGAGGCTGGCCACAAATTTGCAATCCTCCTGCCTCAGCCTTCCAAGTCACTGGAATTACAGGCATATACCACTGCACCCAGGTGGAATACAGTAATAATTTTAAGAGGAAAAAAATTGTCTCAGTGGTAGGAAGAGGCAGAAAGTATAAATCCTAGGTGAAAAGTTTGACTTCTGCTTACAGGCAATTATACTATAATGCCATTGCTTTTAGATTTTAGAAAGTTTGTGATTTTTTTAGAAAGTTTGTGTTTATCATTTGTAGTGTTTTCTATTCTTTGCAGATACAGTATTAGGAAATAAGGCAGGATACAAAAGAGATGCTTAATTTTTATTTTATTTATGGTGCTGGGGATTGAAGCCAGGGTTTCATACATGCTAGGCAAGTACTTTATCATTGAGTACACTTCCAGCCCTAGGTACTGCTTTAGAAGTTAGCTGTTGACAGCCATGAAAACTCTTAAACAGATTCAGTGTTGATTTGGAGGCAGTTACAGAAGTGATTAGTACCCACCCCCTTGCCTGGCTTCCCATGTTATAGCTAAGACCCTAGAGCTGTATATTGTGGACAGTAGAAGATGTCTCCACTATACTGTCTTGCAGGAAGCCTTTGAGTTTAAGAAGCCAATAAGACCTGCATCTCGTGGCTGCCTGCACTCTCATGGACTTGAGGAGGGTAAAGATCTCTTCACACAGAGGCAGAACTCTGCCCCAGCTCGGATGGTATGTGCTCTGGCTTTCATAGGGGAGTTCCTGAGGGGAAGAGAGAATTAAAAAGCACTCTTGCCAGGCACGGTGATGCACACCTGTACTCCCAGAGACACAGGATGTTGAGGCAGGAAGATCACTACTTCAAAACCAGCCTCAGCAACTTTGTAAGGCTATAAGCAACTGAGCAAGACCCTGTCTCAAAATAAAAAGGGCTGGGAACATAGCTCAGTGGTTAAAGGCCCCCAGGTTCAATCCCCAGTATTTAAAAAAAGAGCAGGGGGGGCACCCTTGACTTTATCTTTAGAAACTAGATTGCCAAACATTTTTGACATTTTTGCTGTGTTTGGAGAACAGACTGACAGAAGTGTGGGAGATGGTTTGTTAATGGACTTGTGCAAGAAATATTTGGCCTTGCCAATTTGGGGAAATTTATAACATATCCTAAGGGCTAAGGTACTTCCCAAAGAGTGATTTTTGTTTGGAGTGTGTACTTGGCTGCTTCTAGTTTGTTTATTAAGAACTATTATGGGGACTGGGTTGTGGCTCAGTAGAGCGCTTGCCTGGCATGTGTGAAGCACTGGGTTTGATTCTCAGCACCACATATAAATAAGTGAATAAAGTAAAGGTCCATCAACAACTAAAATATTAAAAAAAGAAAAAAGAACTATTATGATGCCAAGCATGGTCATCTCAGCTACTCAGGAGGCTGAGGCAGGAAGATCAAAAGTTTAAGGGCAGCCTGGGCAATTTTGTGAGCCCCTTTCTCAAAAAAAAAAAAAAAAAAACAAAACATGAAGTTCCACGAGCCCATCACTTACAGGTTGCTTAGCAGTTTGGGAGGCCACTTGTTTCAGGGCTATTTATTTTTCAGGCAGAGACTCTTATTACTTCTAAAGTTTTCTACTGTTGTCCCAAATGCAATAGTACATGCATGTAGTCCCAGCCATTTGGGAGACTGATGCTGGAAGATCAGAAATTCAAAACCAGCCTAGGCAACTTAAATGAGATCAATATAAAGGGCTGGGAATATAGCTCAGTGATTGAGTGCCCCTGGGATCAATCTCCACACACACATACACGCAAAATGTTTCCTACTGTTGATCAGAATTCGGTCAACTGACAGCATCTATATTGAAGAGGCCCAATTTGAACCAAGTGACCAGCTGGGCGTGGTGGCGCACACCTGTAATCCCAGCACTTAGGGAGGCTGAGACAGGAGAATCGCGAGTTCAAAGTCAGCCTCAGCAATGGCGAGGCGCTAAGCAACTCAGTAAGACCCTGTCTCTACATAAAACAAAAAATAGGGCTGGGCATGTGGCTCAGTGGTCAGGTGCCCCTGAGATCAATTACTGGCACAAAAATAAACAAACCAACCAGTGGCCACATGAGGTTTCTGGGTTTTCCTGGGAACTTGGATCTGAAAGTGCACTTTACTGGTACGGCTTGTGGCCTAAAGTTCTGGTTCAGCCAGTATTGACTCTGTCTAGCATTTGCACAAAGCACTCTTTATATATTCTTGTCTTGAATCTTCATAATCCTGTAAAGCAGTTGGAATTACCTCATTTGCAGGTTAGGCTATACTATTTAGGTTTAGTGATTAGCTAAAGGACACAAATAGCTCAGGGACCAGGATTTAACAAAAATCTCTACATTCCCAAGTATACAGTAACAATGAGAGTTGGATATCAGAAACTAAATATCTTAGCCAGGCATGGTGGCACCTACCTATAATCCCAACGGCTCAGGCAGAAGGATTGCAAGTTCAAAGCCAGCCTTAGCAACTTAGGCCCTAAGCATCTTAGTGAGGCTGTTTCAAAACGAAAAATGAAAAGGGCTGGTAATGTGGCTCAGTGGTTAAACACTGCTGGGTTCAATCTCTGGTACCCACAAAAAACTTAGCATTGGGATTGCCTTGTGAGTGAGAAAAAAATACATGTATCTCTAAACGTTTTTCTCTGGCTTTGAAAATCATCTAGAAAGGAAGTAATTCAGTTTAAGCAGTTTTTTATTAGTAGTGTTTGTCTTTACATGTAGATTTATGATTTGTGTTTTTTTTTAATTTGTGTATTATTTATTGTTTTATTTATTTTTTGTCCACACTGGAGACTGAATCCAGGGTCTTGCACTTGCTAGGCAAGTCCTTTACTGCCGAGGTACATCCTTATCTCTTTTGTTTGTTTGTTTGTTTGGTACCAGCAATTGAACTCAGGGGCACTAGACCACTGAGCCACATCCCCGGCCCTATTTTGTATTTTATGTAGCAGCAGGTTCTCACTGAGTTGCTTAGCACATCAGCTGTTGCTGAGGCTGGCTTTGAACTCACCATCCTCTTGTCTAGCCTCCCAAAGTGCTGGAATTATAGGCATACACCACTGCACCTGGCTTATTATTATTTTTTAATCACTTTTTTCCTCTTTTTTTTTTTTTTTTTTTGGGTACTGGAGATTGAACTCAGGGGCACTCGACCACTGAGCCACATCCCCAGCCCTATTTTGTGTTTTTATGTAGAGACAGGGTCTCACTGAGTTGCTTAGCACCTCGCTGTTGCTGAGGCTGGCTTTGAACTCGCGATCCTCCTGTCTCAGCCTCCCTAAGTGCTGGGATTACAGGCTTGCGCCACCGCGCCCAGCTCCTCTTTTTTTTTAATACTTTATTTTTATGTGGTGCTGAGAATCGAACCCAGTGCCTCATCCATGCTAGGCAAGCGCTATACTGCTGAGCCACAATCCCAGGCCCATCTCTTTTATTTTGAGACAAGGTCTTGCTAAGTTTCTAAGGCTGACCTCAAACTGGCAATCCTCTTGCTTCAACCAAGTAGCAAGCTCTCGTTTATTTTATAACCCATGAATTTTGTCTTTTAGCTTTCCTCAAATGAAAGAGAGAGCAGTGAGCCAGGGAATTTTGTTCCTCTTTTTATGCCTCCATCACCTGTGAAAGCTACTTTGTCTGATGAGGATGATGGTTTCATGGACCTTCTTGATGGAGAGAATCTGAAGGTACTCTGTGTGTGTGTGTGTTCCTACCTATTCTAACCACTTGAAGAAGTCAAGTGAAAAAGAACAGTTCCCCAGAGTTTGAGCTATCTACTATTTTTGTTATTTGGTAAAAATTGAGACTGGTCCTAGCCTGATTAAATTCTGTGAGGGGTTCAAAAGAAGACCTTGAAGCCGGGCACGGTGGCGCACGCCTGTAATCCCAGCACTTTGGGAGGCTGAGACAGGAGAATCACAAATTCAAAATCAGCCTCAGCAATAGCAAGGCACTAAGCAACTCAGTGAGACCCTGTCTCTACATAAAACAAAATAGGGGTGGGATGTGGCTCAGTGGTCGAGTACCTCTGAGTTCAATCCCTGGTACCAAAAAAAAGAAGACGACATTAATATGGTCTTTCTTGCCCTGAAGGAGGTAATAATCTATGTGTGAGAGACATGAATTAAGGACGGTGTAGGACTAGCTGCCAAGTGGCATAAAGCTGAACAGACCAAGTATACCTCCTCACATGTCCTCATCAGAGATACTTCCAGTTTTGTTTGGCTATGTGATTAATCCCTAGTATTAAAAAAAAAAATTCTATCCAAGTCAGTTTGGTTTTTCTTTGTTGGTTTGTTTTGTAGGACCGAGGAATGAACCCAAGGGCTTGCACATGCTAGGCAAGCACTCTGCAACTAAGCTATAGCCCAGGCCTTCTTATTTTAAGACAGGATTCCCCCACCAAGTTACCCAGGCTGGCCTTGAACTGGAAATAATGCCTCAGCCTCCTGAGTTTTTTTCAGGCATAGTCATGCCTAAAGCATTTAAACTAACATTACTCTCTACTGAATCTATTTAAAAACCACTTCTCTGGACTGGGGTTCAGTGGCAGAGTGCTCACCTAGCATGTATGAGGCACTGGATTCTATCCTTAGCACTACATAAAAATAAATGAATAAAATAAAGATAGTGTATCCATTTACAGCTAAAAATTTTTAAAAAAAATAAAACCACTTTTTCTCTTTGCTTAGAATGATGAGGAGACCCCATCGTGCATGGCAAGCCTCTGGACAGCTCCACTTGTCATGAGAAGAACTACAAATGTTGTAAGTTTTTCTGATGTGTCTGGAGGGAACCTTGAGTATTTAGGCCACTGGACAGAGTAATCTTTAGCTATCTCAAGCTTTTAGCCAGAAGGTACTAGGTTTTCTTAGCTCATTCTTTTTTTTTTTTTTGTACTGTGGATTGAACTCCAGGGTACTCGACCACCAAGCCACATCCCCAGCCCTATTTTGTGTTTTTATGTAGAGACAGGGTCTCACTGAGTTGCTTAGCACCTCGCCATTGCTGAGGCTGGCTTTGAACTCGCGATCCTCCTGTCTCAGCCTCCCTGAGTGCTGGGATTACAGGCTTGAGCCACCGAGCCCAGCTTTAGATCATTCAACTGACAGTGTCCTGAACTATACTTTTTTTTTTGGAGACAGGGTCACTAAGTTGTTGAGGCTGGCCTCAAATTTGTGATCCTGCTTCAGCTTTTTGACTTGTTGGAGTTACAGTCCTGTGCTGCCAGGCCCTACAAGTTGCTGGGGCCAGATGAACTGACAATGTCTATTTCCTAATTTGGAGTTGGTTTTGTTTTTTGTTGGTATTGGAGATTGAACTCAAAGGTGCTTTACTGCTGAGCTACATCTTTTTCTTTTGAGACAGGGCCTTACCAAGTTGTTCAAGGCCTTGTTAAGTTGCTGAGGCTGACCTTGAACTTGTGATTCCCCCTGCCTCAGCCACTTGAGTCACTGGGATTATAAATGTGTGCCACTGTGCCCAGCTAGGTTGTTTGGTTTGGTTTGTTTATAACAGAATCTTGCTGTGTTGCTCATGCTGGGCTCAAATTCAATCCTCCTGCTTCTGCCTCCTAGGTAGTTGGTGTTACAGGTGTGCATCACTATGCAAGGCCAGGATTAATCTTTGACCATCCCAGGAAGCTGTTGATTTAATGGCCATTCAAGATAACAGATTTTAATGAAAAGAATGATATGTCTCTTTTTCCCTAAGGGCAATCGATGCAAGCCATTTGACTCCCCTTCCCCGTGTAGCTCCAGCACTCGGTCAATGTTGAAGAGAACAGAACGATCTCAAGAAGAATCTCCACGTGGTAGTACAAAGCGAAGGAAGAGCATGGCTGGAACCAGTTCTGAAGTGGTAGCTAGTTCAGAGAAGACCCAGGAGGTTAGTAGTAAGGTTCTTTTTTCCCCATAGGAGAGTGATACAGTGTTTCTCAATTCTAAAATTTTCATTTGGCAGCTCTTGAACTTGTGATCCTCCTGCCTCAGCCTCCCAAGTAGCTGGGATTACAGGCATGTACCAACACACCTGACAAACTTTGTGTTTGGGTTTTGCTTTCATTTGTTTCAAGTATGTCCATACTATTCATAATTACCTATAGAAGCTTGCCTATCTATTTATTTGTTTGTTTGTTTAATTTATTGTAGATGGACAAAATACTTTTACTTTATTTATGTGGTGCTGCTGAGGATCAAACCCAGTACCTCACACATAATAGGCAGGCATTCTACCACTGAGTTGCAGCCCTAGCCCCAGAAGTACCCCCTGCCCCAACTCTTGGGGATCAAGCCCAAAGTCTTATGCATGTGGGGTAAGTGCTCTACAACTGAGCTGTACTCTGACCCCTATAGCCCTTTTTAGTTTTCATTTTGAGACAGGGTCTCGCTAAATTGTTCAAGTTGGCCTCAACTGTGAGATTCTCCTGCTCAGCCTCCCAAGCACCTGTAATTACAGGAATGTGCCACGCCACTGAAGCACTTTTCGACTGCTCCCCCAACCCGCCTTTGGTACTGGAGATTGAACCCAGGGGTGCTCAACCGCTGAGGCACATCTCTAGCCCCTTTTTATATTTTATTTAGAGACAAGGCCTCCCTGAGTTGCTGAGGCTGGCTTTGAACTTGGCAGTTAGCCTCCAAGCCACTGGATTACAGGGTATGCTATTCAGCCCAGCTCAAGATGACTGCTTTAAAATTCTTGTCAGATTATAATCTCAGCAATCTAGGAAGATCACAAATTTGAGGCCAGCCTCAGCAATTTGCGGGGGGGGTACTGGCGATTGAACTCAGGGGCACTTGACCACTGAGCCACATCCCCAGCCCTATTTTGTGTTTTATTTAGAGACAGGGTCTCACTGAGTTGCTTAGCACCTTGCCATTGCTGAGGCTGGCTTAGAACTCGTGATTCTCCTGTCTCAGCCTCCCCAAGTGCTGGGGTTACAGGCATGCGCTGCCACACCAGGCTCAGCCTCAGCAATTTAACAAGGCCCTAAGCAACTTAGCAAGACCCTGTCTCAAAATAAAAAGGGCTAGGGATGTAGCTCAGTGGTTAAGCACACCTGGATTCAATCCCCAGTACCAAAACAAAAACAAATAGTCCTTGAAGTCAAGATTTTCCTAGTTGTTGATATGACCAGTGATTTTTCAATTGTCTCCTACATACTTTGAGTTTTATATTATAAGGCTGTGGTCCCTATAAAGTAGGTTTTGGCAGGATTCCTCTGATATCCCAGGGGAGGTGGGAGTAGAAGTAAAAGTTCCTAGACTTCATTGCTGGAGGACAGTGGGAATTTAAGCTCCATACTAAGCCTCCATTCAATGGGATAGAAATTGAGGTACTTCATTACAGGTGGGCAACAGTGGAAGTTTTTAACATTTAAGTCTTCTCTTTGTCATGCTCCAGGTGAATGTTTCCAGAAGTTCCAGTCAGAACCCTGGCTTCATTCTCTATCTTGGATTTGTTACAGATTCTACACCAGTCTTTATCCTTGGCATCTTCCCCAAAAGGGACCATTGAAAACATTCTGGACAATGACCCAAGGGACCTTATAGGAGATTTTTCCAAGGTAATTGCAAGCACAGCTGCTATGGCTGAGGAATACAGGGGTCAGGAATACCTAGTATCCCACCCAGCCTTTCTGCCTCCCCAAGGTGGTTCCTAGGGTGCTTTTAAGGAGGCATTTTTTTTTTAATTTTTAGTTGTAGATGGACACAATGTCTTTATTTATTATTATGTGGTGCTGAGGATCGAACCCAGTGCCTCACGCATACAAGGCAAGCGCTCTGCCACTGAGCCACCACCCCAGCCCTTAAGGAGGCATTTTTAAAATACATAAGCTAGGGAAATAAACTTGATTTCTCATGATCAGGTGCATGTTGGTCTCTGAGTGCTGATCAGTGGGTTTAAGTAGGGAGTCACCCACCATCTACCTTAACTCCAACCCAAAGATCAGACTCTCTGGGAACTGGGTGTCTCATTATAAAAATAGCATGAGAAGCAGAAATAAATTTATAGCCTCACTATAAATATGTATGTTATAAGGTTATCTCAAAAGTGTCAGCTGGGTGTGGTAGCACAAGCCTGCAATCGCAGCTGCTCCAGAGGCTGAGGCAGGGGGTTGTAAGTTCCAGGCCTGGGCAATTTAGCAAGACCCCCATCTCAAATTTAAAAAAATAAAAAGAAGGGAGGATGTAGGTCAGTGGTATAACACTCTTGTATTCAGTCCCTACTGCAGAGAGGGAAAAAGTCATTGGCTGAGACTGAATTGCTTCATTTCTCAAAAAAGCATAGCCTTGGAGGGTAAAGGCCTAAAGCCTTATGAGGGATGGTTCTCTGCCTTTAAGCTATAATGGAATATAAGGGTGGGATAGGGAATATGTTGGCGGCAGCTTATTTATAGCTGTATTTGACTTGAAGATTGCCAGATTAATCTCTTATTCATGAATTTAGCTAATAGTTATTGAATTACTTAATGTGATAGGCATAAGTTCCCAGTTCCTTCCCTAAAAGAGTTTAGCATGTGTTTGGAGAGCTAACACATGAACCACATGTACCACATGATTGAAGTAAATGTCTGAGGTGAAAGCAGTAGGCTATATAAATAATAAAAAAGGGATTTGTCTCAGCTAGAGAATTGGGAGGTATGGCCCTGGGCTGTTGGTGTTTTGCCCAGATGAGTTTTGAAGGAGCAGGAAGGATTCTGAAGGGAAGAATAAGCAAAGACCTACATGTATCCTCACTCGCAGAACCTTCAACTTGAATTGAAATCATTAGTTGTTTATCTTGTGGCTGCGCATGACTATGGGAGCCAGTTACACTGAATAATGCTGATGTACATCTTCCTCCTCCAGACTGAGCCAGGTCGTGTTTTTTTCCTTTCCTAGTGCCTTGCAGTTTCCTTTCCTAGGCCTCACAGGCGCTCAACAGTTGAGTTAGGCAATACTGCTCTCCCTGTGTTTCTGTGCTGTTCACTCTGGTTAAAATGAGGAGTCCTGACAAAAGCAGGAGGTAACAGAAGTTAACTGGGGCTTCTTGTTCACATTTGGCCTCCCAGCTGGGTGCCCTTAGATCAAGTGCTCAGATAAGGTGTGAACTTGGGAATAATGCACCATATTGGTTTATGTGAAAATTAAATGCAAGATGTTAATGAAATGCCTAGAAGAATAATTATATTTAGCAAATACTTACTGTTTAATGTTTTTTAAAGCTGCCTCCTACCAGGAAGTGCAGTATAAATGTTATATTTATAGGCTTTCAGATTCCATAAGTTTCTTTTTTCTTTTTTTTTTAAAGGGTTATCTCTTTCATACAGTGGCTGGGAAGCATCAAGATTTAAAATACATTTCTCCAGAAATTGTAAGTTATCTTTTTGGAACCTGCCACATGTGGGATATTTAGGTCTTCTTATTCCTAACAGCAAAGTTGATTTCGTAAGCTTTCTCTCCACAGATGGCCTCTGTTCTAAATGGCAAGTTTGCCAGCCTCATTAAGGAGTTTGTTATCATTGACTGCCGATACCCATATGAATATGAGGGAGGCCACATCAAGGTATGGATTTACTGTCTCAAGAGCATAGAAGGAGCCATAGGCGAGATCTGTGATTTTAATTAGTAATTGATGGATTGATTTTTGGTTACCAGGAATTGAATCCTGGGATGTTTAACCACTGAGCCACATCCTCAGCCCTTTATAGTTTTAATTTTGAGACAGGGTCTTCCTGAGTTGCTTAAGGCTTTGCTGAATTGATGAGGCTGGTCTTGGACTTGGAATCCTCTTGCCTCAGCCTCTAGAGCTGCTGGGATTTTAGGCATGCAAAACCACTCCTAGCTCTAAGATCTGTTTTTAAAAGGGGAGATAATAACACTTTGTTGCTTACATTACATGTTAGTTGTGACAATTTTAAAACAAAGAAAGTATGTGAAACGCACTTGACTCCTGGCACACTGAGTGTTCCCTCATCTGTTCCACTTTCTACCACTTGAGCTGCAGATGCTCCCTCTATTTGTCCCTGATACTCTCACCATTAGGGCAGTTTCCAGGGGGTACTCCTTGATGTGTAGGTCATTGAGAGGGACCCAGGAGTTCCATGATCTTAAGAGATGTAAATACAAATGTTTAAACATTCTCAGACTCCTAAGAGAAACCAATCTGT
>PVHX01026771.1:0-13253 GCA_004024805.1 Geosciurus inauris
TTTTTTCTGTTATGTTTGATAACATGTATTAAAATGCAATTTTTGAGAAAAAAAATCAGGACATATAAAAGGAGGAACATAGCTTCCAATGACATTTTGCAAACGGCTGGCAGTGGCCATGGTTATCTATTTAATCAGATGTCTCAATAGCCTAGGCAGAGAAGATCCTGGTGGAAAAAGAGTGAGAAAGAATGTGGGGATAAAAGTAACAAATTAGTTTGGGATGGATCGTAATGGGTATAATAAAGGATAAATTCCTATCTAATACTCAATTTTGATAAACCCAGAATTTGTCAGGATGGAGGAATAACAAGTGAGTTTCAAACTGCAAAGGACAGACAATTCCATGAACGATAGATAGAGAATGAAATAGGAGCGGGCAGTGCAGAAATATGAATGAACTTCTCATTTGAATCTGTATATGGTCCCCCAGCACTGGGTGCATGATGGCATGGTGGACAGCCCCATGCACAGGTTGGCCATGATGCAGAACATGGGCTGGTGCCAGGCTTGGCTCAGTCCAGATCACATGGAGCACTATATCATTGCCAAAAAGCTCTTTGACATAACAGGCAGAAGAGATGGGAATGAAGAATCAAATATGCTGCTGCTGTAGGACAGAAAGTCCCATGAGAAGGAAAAATGAAGAATTAATTCTTAGGCTTACTAATGTAATAATTCTGGAGCTGAGATACTGAAAAATATTTTTAAATAAAGTGCTCCAATTTAATATGAATAATATACAATTTCTAAGTAAATGAAATCATCATAAAAAATATATTAATTCACCAAATATGTTTTTTTTAATTTTAATTTTTATTTATTTTTCTCAAAAGTTGCATTTTAATACATGTTATCAAACATATGGTTGAGTCCAGTTTTTGTTTGTTTTCAGCAAAATCACTGAATGATACCCACAGGTGTTCTATCACCCTTTAAAAATGATTCTTCTAATAACTCCTTCCTTCAGAGCACCAGTAGGTGACAGAAGTGGTCCATTGCTTTTTTTTCCTTTCTTCACAAGTAAAGCAAGTTTGTTTCAGAGCTGGATAAGCGTAAGTGAGTTCAGCCCTCTTGGGCCGTGGCATGGCTGAAGAGATAACCACCTCCTCCTACAAGTCTTATCCAAAGAACTGGGAGCTTAGAGTTTCTGTGTATGCTAATATCAGAGAGGATTCTTCATCACAAATTCAAAGTAGGCTTAAAAGCCTTAAAAACCATTTTTTCCTAAATGGTTGTGACTATCAATTTTATAAATTACCTTATTTATCTATTTTGTATTAAATGTGTTGTTTTATGAAATGTCTATAAATATTATCCTCATCATGAATGAAATATTCAAAAGGCTATTATCCATAACTTAGAAATAAGATAAAAATATGTGGTGGAGTACATGTAATTGTGGCCACCTGCATTTTTAAATTTTCATCAATATTTAAATTATTTGATTGGACTATGACATGAATGATTAATTTATCTATTTTGTTTACTTTAATACTTTTTCTTTAAGAAAATGTCAGACAACTTAAAACCAATCATAAGAAAGTATTAAACTCTGAATGAAAGATGAAAACAGTAAAGGGGAAAGGAAATTGCAAATAATCTTATTTATTTGTGTATTTCTTGTTCATTTTTGACAAACAATAATCCTAAGCATTTATGAATTGCGGTATAATGTTTTGATCTATGTATACATTTTAGAAAGATCCAGTCTAATTAGATTATCCATCACCTCAACAACTCATCTTTTTTTATGAGATGTTAAAATTTACCATTTAGCAATTTTGAAATATACAGTCCATTAATATTAACTATGGGGGCTGGGGTCATGGTTCAGTGGTAGAGCGCTTGCCCCTCACCCGTGAGGCACTGGGTTCGATCCTCAGCACCACATACAAAATACATACATAAATAAATAAAATAAAGGTTGTTTTAAAAAAAAATATTAACTATGGTCACCATGCAGTGCCCTAACACTTACTTTTCTTATTAACTACAGCTTTGCACCCTTTGTTCAATAGCTTCTCTGCTTGTTCCCCACCTCCTCTACTGGCCCTGCCTCAGCTACTGGTAAGCACCTATCTACTATTTCTATGAGATAGTAAAAAAAAACTTTTAAAAAATCATCTTTAAACTAAAATGAATCATTTAGTTTATAAGAATACTGTATTTATTACACATATCTAAATTTTTTCCTTGAAAATTCCAAAACAGACCAAGACAATCTCACTCAGTACTCCCATTTTTAAGATAAAGGAATTTGTAGAGCCTTCCAAATAAATTGAGTCAGGATACTTAGGTTGTTAGATTTCAGGTCCAATTGTTCTCCAAGGTGTTTCTTTGTCTTCAGTGAATCATCTATCATCATAACCTCTATCTCTTCTCCTATTTTCTGGTCCTTACATATGAAGTAAGAAGAATTTTTCCAGCAATTAAAAATGTAATACATTAAATGGGTAATGGATTCAGGAAAAAAGCCTAGAAAAATTATAAGCATTACATAGAATTACACTTATATTAGAATTACATTTAGTCATAAAAATGTATATTATTAGGATTGTTTTTACAGGTTTAATAGAAATGTTATTAATAATGAAGTTTTGAGTTCCTATGGTAGCATTATTTTTCAGTTCCACCCTCCTCTTTGAGAAGAAGTTACAGGAGGTAAATTAGTCCTTCAAATTTGCCTGCTTCATCCCTAGTAGAAGATGGTATTATTTTTCTAAGATTGCAGCCTAGACCCAGATGCTAATTACTACAAAGTAATTGTGTCCTTAGAGCACTGAAGGTAAAGCTGTTGTACATAACAGAGTCCAGGATCTCCTGAGAAAACCTCAAGGTGTACATATCCTCAAGTAGCATGAAGAATGAGTAAACGGCCAGCATCCCTGGATGACATGATACTCCCGCCAAAACTTCTGCTGCCACAGATAGGGGTTCATGGCTGCAATGCCTTATGCAGAAAGATATTGGTATTGACTTTAAGTTTGCTGAGGGACAAAAATCAACCTATTCAGTGTAACTCTAAACTGAGTCAACCATGGGAGGTCTAGGTATGTAACCACATTATATCAGAAAGGAAAATTTAGTTTTTAAAGCAGCTCACCAGGACATTTTTGCTAGGACATGTTGCTATTGGAAAGAAAAGAGTGGGGTAAAAAAGAATAAACTTAGCTGTAAGGCTTCTTTGCTTTTCCTGTACAGATTTCATATGTTCTGATAAATAAAGTGAAGAAAGTCTGCCTTGCTCTA
The DNA here is from genome assembly GCA_004024805.1 of Geosciurus inauris. Taxonomy (NCBI): domain Eukaryota; kingdom Metazoa; phylum Chordata; class Mammalia; order Rodentia; family Sciuridae; genus Geosciurus; species Geosciurus inauris. The sequence continues at coordinate 3,253 of PVHX01026771.1, forward strand.
GTTTTTGACATTGAATTTTGGATTATGTGAGAATAGAACATGCATCCTGTGAATCATACGTCAGTTTTTTGACTATTGTTATATTGTGAAATTGTAATTTCTTAGATTACATCTTCTACTTCCAGAATGTCCCAGAGGTGATAACACCTTATTATCTCATATACTCGAGGTACATATTTTTAGAAGTGAGTGTACCCAACTCCAAGATCTTACAAATTTTGTATGAAAAAGGAATGTCTCTCAGACTAGAATTGATAACTATTTTGAAAGATTCATTTTCCTAGAATGGGATAAATACCCAGGAATACCACTGGTGGAATAGTAGATAATGTGTTCTTTCACAGTCATTTTATTGGATTTGCTGTTTGATATCTATGTCTTCATCCATTTCATTTATTTAATTATTTTGAAAATACAGTGTATTCAAGCGTGTCTGTTTCAATCTGTGGTAAGGGTAAGCCTGGAAATATTCATATCTATTATCCCATATACAGAAAGATCATAATCCTATTTGTCTTTTAGAAGTTCACTATGACTACAAGTAAATAAAAATACTACATTTTATTTACATTATTAATATCACAATAATCATCATTAAGGGCACTTACTGAAAATTTTGCCATTTTTACATGACATTATCAATTAATTAATTAAAAGAAATTTATAAAATAGATTTTACTACACCTCTCTATAGTTGAACAATATGAGGCTTAAAGAGATTGAGTAACTTGTCACCAAGTCAGGGTTATGAAATTATGGACATGAGAATAGACTTGAGGCTGTCTCACATCAGAATCATCTTCCCTATATTACAAAGCACAAGTAGGGAAATAGAACTTGTTTGAAATTGTTGTCTTACTCCAGGCAAGACATGATGGTGGCTTAAAATTTGAAGTGGAGTACAATCAAGTCACATCATGACTTTGGAATAGCTAGAGGAAAAAGGCCATGAAGGAGTTTGGAAATTATATCTATAAGAGTGTTCTAGTCAGTGAGAACTCGATTCAAATCTTTACATTGTCATTCATTAGGTATAGAACTTTTAGTTCAACACTTAGCTTGTTTAATAATTTGGTTATTTGTTTTTTAATATTGTTGGCATATGATAATATATGAAAATAGTTGTTTTCCACCCAGTCAATACATATCATTATTTATGATAATTATCAGAAATTGATAATTAAATAGACATGGTTAATGGAAGAGAGTGGAGAGGAGAATTTTTGTCCTCAAAAATGGAATTTTTGTCCTCAAAATCTGAGTGAGCTCTTCACTAAATTTGAGAGGACTGGAGGAGATTCCAAGAAGTGGGACATGATGATCCATTAGGTTTTCAACATGTTGGGTTTGAGATGTCCATTGGACATATTAGCCAAAGTAACCAATAGGCTTAACATTTATTTCATGTCATAAAATGCTAACTTTTTCATGGCATACAATAAAGATGCTCTTTTCCATGTTTTCCATGGAGGTCTGTTTGGAAACAAAGCACTGTGTAATGGGGAGCACTGGCTTTGAATTAGAATAATCTCAGTTCTGCTTCTTATTAACTCTGTGATATCATCACTTTATTTTCCTTACTTGAGATTTTGTATGTAAAGTAGGCCTTACAACTGCTCAGAAAAGCATAGGATATACCAGGGAGTCACTTTCTAATATTGCTTTTCTAGGCTTTTTATTTTTCTTCTGTAGGTATTTCTGTAATATTTTAAAATATCATTTCCCCCTCCTCTCTAGAGATAAGACCATCTACTTAGATTCAGGTGTAAAAGCTGACATACTGGCGAAACTTAAAACCTAACTATTTAAGCCATTTCAGAATGTCGCAGTCAGTATTCAGTTCTTGAAGTTCTAAGAAATAGCCTGTCTTTTCTCACTGTTTTATTTTTTAATTTAATTTTTATTTTAATATTTAACTGTAACATACACATATAAATGCATACATAATATATGTGTGTGTCTCAGTTATCTTTTATAAAGAGAATACACACATGTAACAACCATTCAGATAGAAAATAGAACATGAAACAGATCTTGGAAGACCCCATATGTCCACTTTGTCATTCCCTCAACTGGTTACACAATTGACCATTTTCTTGATGTGATTCATTTCTATTATGTCCCTTTTAAAGATTTTATATACATTGAATTATACTGTGTTACTTACACTTGTCTTATCTATTCAGCATTATGTTTATGAATTGTCTTCATGTTGTATGACTACAGTTGATTACTTTTAATTGCCCAATGGTATTCCACTTCATGTATATGCCACAATATATTTATTGACTTCACTGTTGATGGCATTTGGTTCCTTTCTAGCTATGGACTGTACACATTATAAATGTTCGTTTATGAAAATTGCTGGGGCGTAGAGTGTACATATGATCAGTTTTAATGTATACGGCCTGTTTATCTTTCCAGTAGAATGTAGTGTTATTTGATTGACTTTCAATATAATGACTGCTTTCTCTTATGGTAGTATGCATGTGTCCAGGTTTTGAATTGATCCCTTCACATACCTTATTAGTTCTTATAACAGACCTGCGCAAAAAGTTATTATTATAATTATTCCCATTTTGTAGTTGAAAAACTGAGCTCTAGCACAATTAAATTGTACATGACTACATCCAGGAGCAATAATAAAAAATGAAGATATGTTTGCCCATACTTGATTAAAAATTGTAAGAAGAGAATAGTCATCCTTTGAGTGGGAGGCAAATTGGTCCCAATAGAATCAAAATTTTAAAAACTACCAGGACCTCTAACAACTCAATCCCACTTGAGATTGCTCTTTGTTTTCTCTGTAGAATCAAGAATGTCTAATCTCGGTTTAGGTGCACAAACTGATACTGTGGTGCAATGTAACATTTAATGCCACTATCCAGAACAAGCAGGTAGATGATGGAACAGGGAAGGAAAGAGTAGATCCTGGCATCTACTTAAGGTCTCACTTCTCCCACTTGCTGTCACATGTGACAGGGTGGTTCCCCAGCTCAAGGCCTTTCTGGACTGATAGGTGGGCTGCCTCATGCAATTTTACCTCCTCACCAACAAAGCAAAGGCAGATTGACTCACTTCCTCTCCAAGCACTCTCACAGGGAAATTCCTAATCTGAGAGTGCCTTCTACCTTAGGTTAAAAAAGAGAATTTGAGTTCCTGTCTGGATTAGATATCAACCTTAACAATTCAGGTTGGCAGAGAAGACAAAGGGCAGAATTATAAACCTGTGCAAAAATCTCTTAGCTGCCACATGTGTCTGAGAAACACAAGTTAAAAGAGGCAATTGTGTGATTAACAGAGGAATTATCCAGACAAATTTGCTCACACTTTTTCTGAAGGCAAAAAATGAATCATCATTATTATTTACCTCCAACAATTAAGACATTTTGCTTTTTACATCTAATACATATTAACTGAATAAATGCATCTTGAATAAAACTAAATCAAAAATAAGTAAAGGGGGTTGGATGCTGTGGTGCACGCCTGTAATCCCAGTAACTCAGGAGGCTGAGGCAGAAGGATAGTGAGTTCAAAGCTAGCCTCAGCAATTTAGCAAGGCCCTAAGCAATATAGCGAGACCTTGTCTCAAAACTTAAAAAGAAAAAATGAAAAAGGGTTGGGGATAATGTTCAGTGGTTAAGTCCACCTGGGTTCAATCACTGGTATTAAAAAAAAAAAAAAAAAAAAACTAAGTGTAAAGCATCATAAATTATTTTCACAACGCACATAAAACTTTCTATTTTGATACCTTCAAAAATGGACTGATTCTAATTTTACAAAAAGATATATAAAGTAGAAAGAAGAACAAGTAAAAATGAAAAAGGAGAAAAGAACTGCTAAAGATTTATGATCTGGTTTGCATTTGAATCTTTTTCCAAGAATTATCTAAAAAAGATTAAAGAAAGAGAGGACAGAGAAGCTGGAAGGAAATATAATACTGACTTACCCTAGCAAGTCAGATGACTGTCTCAGCAATTCTGCTAACTATATTTTGAAAAGAAAAAAAAAGCAGTCATTCTATATTCGAAGGCACTTTGTGTAGAATCTTATTAATTTCTGCTTTTCTCCCAACTCTATTTCCCTCTCAGAATATTTTGTGGCTTCCAAAGCCCCTTCTGTTTGTGTCTCCTTCGCTTCCTTCCTTTGGTTATATCTGAGTTATACCAGATCTATGGCTTGTGGAATCTCCAGAAATGGAGAAAACTAATCCAAAGTAAACAGATGAGATCTGTGGATGGGTATCATGTCACATCTTGAGAAATTCTAATGGGCCCAGTAATCCACCTCTGCAGAAGTGTCAGGTCTCTGTCAGAATGTATCAACAGCAATGCTTCCATGTCATTTGTGGTTTGAACTCGGAAATACTCAGCAAGGAAAAATATAAAAGAAAACATTGGATGATCTATCCATGAGCCAGTTGACGCACACTTTTATATTGGTAAAGGAAATCCTTGCTTGTTTCTTTCTGTTTTGCTTTAACTAGCTTACTTGTTTTCTGACTTCCTCCTATATTTAATTATTTTTAACCTCTGAGTTGTTATTCTAGTTGTCAAATATTTGACTTAATGCAAGGCTTTCCTCTAGTTCACTTATTCCAGATTTATACAGCATTTCACATTTCTTCTAGTGTTGGCTACTATTAGTATTGTTCCCATTGATGTTGTCCAGGTTCATTAAAAATAAGCCCATAAAGTTTCCTACTTAGTTCCCAGTTCAGTATTATCATCCATTTTGAAATCTCTGGTATTTAGGAAGAGGTATTAAATGACCTGCTCACACTTATGAAATATTATCTGGCAGAGGTTTTTGTTGCCAATTAAAACAGAAGATTTGGGCTCAGTGGTAGAGCACTCACCCAGCAAGCATGGGTGTGATCTCCAGCACTGCAGAAAGAAGAAAGGTAGGAGAAAGGAATGGAAGGAAGAAAGGAGGAATGGAGGGAGGGATGGAGAGAGGAAGTAAAAGAAGGAAGAAAGGAAAGAAGGATTGGATGGAAGGAGAGAGAGAGAGGGAGGGAAGGAAGGAAGGAGAGATAAAGAAAGAAAAGGAAGGAAGGAAGGAAGGAAGGAAGGAAGGAAGGAAGGAAGGAAGGAAGGAAGGAAGGAAGGAAGGAAGGGAACTATTTACAAATCTGCCATGTGTGGTGGCCTTTGTCATCACATCTAGTCTTTCATATTTCAGTATTTGCTCTTCCAAGTTCCTGTTGACAACGCTGGATTCCCATCACCATTTTCTTGGTGTACCTGGCAGTGGTTCGAGGTGATTCCCTATCACAATGTCTGCATTGTCTCATGTACTACTTTCTGTCCATGCCAGCAGAGACTGACCTCTGTGTGTCAACCACACTTACACTCAGTACCGGGACTACTATGGCTACTCTAGAACCACCCATTTGTATATCCTCAAGCTCTATTTGTATCTCAGCTCTGTTTATTCCATACTTTTTTTCATGGAGTCAGCTAGGCTTTGGCCTTGCTATATGATCACTTTGTAGCAACACAAACCCTCTGAGACATCCCTCACTGTTCACCAGCTCCTCAGTGAGAATTCAGATGCATTGTTCACCATTCCTTTTGGTCTGTGTCTCCCTGGTTTCACCTAATGTCTTGAAAATTTTCTCTTCTCATTCAACAAAGCAGCTCTCTGCTTTGTTGTCACCATGGATTCAGACTTCCTTTTCACATTGCTTTCTTAACATCAGATTCTCAAGTCTATAAGGGTCATTGCTCCCCGTTCCCAAGGTGGGGGAGTAACACAAATTTCCTACTGCCTGCGAGTCTCACATTCTGGCTGTCCCAGAGTGCTGTGCCCCTGAGAGAGGCCTTTCTATCATTCAATGTTTGCAAGGCATTCCTTTTCCCTCATTTTTATTATTATAAGTAGTGTGCATATTCTTTCCATTGCTGATGAGTCCAGTCATTAACAGCATAAAGATCAAGAAAGGTGTTCTCTTTAAAACAGAAATCTAGTGTTCTCATTAACTCCCCTTTAGCTAAACTGATTATCATATTATATGACATGATATAATTATATCATGATATATAATATATGATTATATGATAATGTATTATTTTAAACACATTACTAATTATTAAAAGAGATCAAAACTAAAAGGGAATATTTGAAAATTTGTGTAGGGAAAGACAAACCTGGTGATACAAGAGAAAACGAGTTAAGTATCTGATGCAGTTTTTTCCCATAAAAAACTTATACTTAGCTTAAATTGTTTCACACATTTCTGCAAAACAAAACAAAACTCTGCTAAAAGAATCATCACATTCAAAACTCAGACCTCTTGATGTTATTAGTCTTTTGCCTCCATTCTTAGCCCCTTTTGTGACCCCTGGAGCAATCTACATTTAACCCTCCCCCCTTTATTTTGTTCTAATGTCTATATAAGCTGCTCACACAACTCTGATTTCAAATCTACTTTTCACTCATATCTACTTATCAGTTAATACCAATCCTCATTCATTTGCACTTATTAGACTATTTACTTGTATGCTTTCCCTACATACAATCTCATTAATACTCAAATGAATGAGGATTCATCCAAAGAATAAACCAAGCTGAAACCAACCTACGCTTTTAAATCCCTTCTGATCCTGGAAGTTTGGAAGATTCCTATTTAATCATTTGGCAGGATATCTTGAATTCATCTCCACTGTGTATAGATAAAAAGAATTTGTATGCTAATTTTTTTCATATTTAATTTATTTATTTGTTCTATTTAGGCTTACATGATAACAGTGCAATTTGATTCATTGTACATAGAGGATAACATATCAATTCTGTAGTTGTAAGTTGTATAGAATAACAACATATATGCAATCATACATAAAGTTAGGGCTATGATGACCATAATATTCCACCACCTTTACTGTCCCCATTCCCCCTCCCCCCTTAAACCCCTGTGAACAGAGTTCCACCATTGTTCTCATGTCCTTCCTCACATTATGGATCAGCATCCACTTATCAATGAGTACATTCGGCATTTGGTTTTCTGAGATTGGCTTACTTCACTTAGCATGATGTTCTCCAACTCCATCCATTTACCTGCAAATGCCATAATTGAATTCTCTCTTATTGCTGAGTAATATTCCATTGTGTATATATACCACATTTTCTTTACCCAGTCATCTATTGAAGGGTGTCTAGGGTGGTTCCACAGTTCAGCTATTGTGAATTGAGCTTCTATAAACATTAAAGTGGCTGCAGCACTGTAGTTTGCTGTTTTTAAGTCTTTTGGGTATAGACCCAGGAGTGGGATAGCAGGCTCAAATGGTGGTTCCATTCCAAGTTTTCTAAGGAATCTCCACACTGCTTTTCAGATTGTTTGTACCAATTTGCAGTTCCACCAGCAATGTAAGAGCGTGCCTTTTTCCCCACAACCTCGCCAACATTTATTGTTGTTTGTAGTCTTGATAATTGCCATTCTGACTGGCGTGAGATGGAATCTTAGGGTAGTTTTGATGTGCATTTCTCTGATTGCTAGAGATGTTGAACATTTTTTCATATGTCTATTGATTGATTGTATATCTTCTTCTGTGAAGTTTGTGTTCAACTCCTTGGCCCATTTATTGATTGAGGTGTTTGGTTTTTTGGTGTTAAGTTTTTTGAGTTCTTTATATATCCTGAAGATTAGTGCTCTACCAGATGTGCATGTGGCAAAGATTTGTTCCCAGAATGTCGGCTCTCTGTTCACTTCATTGATTGTTTCTTTTGCTGAGAAGAAGCTTTTTAGTTTGAATCCATCCCATTTGTTGATTCTTGATTTTACTTCCTGTGCTATAGAAGTCTTGTTAAGGAAGTAAGGTCCTAATCCAACATGATGAAGATTTGGGCCTATTGTTTCTTCTATTAGGCGTTGGGTCTCTGGTCTGATTTCCACGTCCTTGATCCACTTTGAGTTGAATTTTGTGCATGGTGAGAGATGGGGGTTTAGTTTCATTTTGCTGCATATGGATTTCCAGTTTTCCCAGCACCATTTGTTGAAGAGGCTGTCTTTTCTCCAGTGTACGTGTTTGGCTCCTTTGTCTAGTATAAGGTAACTGTATTTAAGTGGGTTTATCTCTGTATCTTCTATTCTATACCATTGGTCTACATGTCTATTTTGGTGCCAGTACCATGCCGTTTTTGTCACTATAGCTTTGTAGTATAATTTAAGGTCTGGTATTGTGATGCCTCCTGCCTCACTCTTCTTGCTAAGGATTGCTTTGGCTATTCTGGGTCTCTTATTCTTCCAAATGAATTTCATGATTGCCTTTTCTATTTTTATAAGGAATGACATTGGGATTTTAATTTGGATTGCATTGAATCTATATAGCGCTTTGGGAAGTATGGCCATTTTGACAATATTGATTCTGGCTATCCAGGGGCATGGGAGATATTTCCATCTTCTAAGGTCCTCTTCAATTTCTTTCTTCAGTGTCTTATAGTTTGCATTGTAGAGGTCTGTCACCTCTTTTGTTAAATTGATTCCCAAGTATTTTATTTTTGGGGGGCTATTGTGAATGGGGTAGTTTTCCTAATTTCTCTTCCAGAAGGTTTATCACTGATGTATAGAAATGCAATTGATTTGTTGGTATTGATATTATATCCTGTTACTTTGCTGAAATCATTTATTAATTCTAAAAGTTTTCTGGTAGAATTTTTTTGATCCTCTAATATAGAATCATATTGTCCACAAATAATGATAGTTTGAGTTCTTCTTTTCCGATTCATATCCTTTTAATTACTTTCGTTTGTCTAATTGCTCTGGCTAGTGTTTCAAGGACTATGTTGAATAGCAGTGGTGAAAGAGGGCATCCCTGTCTAGTTCCCATTTTCAGAGGGAATGATTCCAATTTTTCTCCATTTAGGATGAGGTTGGCCTTGGGTTTAGCATAGATAGCTTTTACAAAGTTGAGGTATGTTCCTACTATCCCAAGTTTTTCTAGTGTTTTGAGCATAAAAGGGTGTTGTATTTTGTCAAATGTCTTCTCTGTATCAATTGATAAAATCATATGATTCTTATCTTTAAGTCTATTGATGTGATGTATTACGTTAATTGATTTCCATATGTTGAACCAACCTTGCATCCCTGGGATGAACCCCACATGATCATGGTGCACTATTTTTTTGATATGTTTTTGCATGCAATTTGCCAGAATTTTATTGAGAATTTTTGCATCTATGTTCATCAAGGATATTGGTCTGAAGTTTTCTTTCTTTGATGTGTCTCTGTCTGGTTTTGGAATCGGGGTGATACTTGTCTCATAGAATGAGTTTGGAAGGATTCCCTCCTTTTCTATTACATGAAATAGTTTGAGGAGAATTGGTGTTAATTCTTCTTTGAAGGTCTTGTACAACTCAACTGAGAATCCATCTGGACCTAAGCTTTTCTTGGTTGGAAGGCTCTTGATGGCATCATCTATTTCCTTGCTTGAAATTGATCTGTTTAAGTTGTGTATGCCCTCTTGGTTCAGTTTGGGTAGGTCATATGCCTCTAGAAATTTGTCGGTGTCTTCAGGGTTTTCTATTTTACTGGAGTATAAATTTTCAAAATAGTTTCTAGTTATCCTCTGTATTTCAGTAGTGTCTGTCATGATATTTCCTTTTTCATCATAAATTTTAGTAATTTTGGTTTTCTCTCTCCTTCTTTTCATTAGGGTGGCTAAGGGCTTGTCAATTTTATTTATTTTTTCAAAGAACCAGCTTTTTGTTTTGTCAATTTTTTGAATTGTTTCTTTTGTTTCAATTTCATTGATTTCAGCCCTGATTTTGATTATTTCCTGTCTTCTACTTCTTTTGGTATTAATTTGTTCTTCCATTTCTAAGGGTTTGAGATGAAGAGTCAATTCATTTATTTGTTGACTTTTACTTCTTCTAATGAATGAGTTTAGTGCTATGAACTTTCCTCTTAGCACTGCCTTCATGGCATCCCAGAGATTTTGTATGTTGTATAAGAGTTTTCATTTGCCTCTAAGAATTTTTTTATCTCTTCCTTGATGTCTTCT
>PVHX01026772.1:0-20291 GCA_004024805.1 Geosciurus inauris
GGTTTTTGAATTTGAGAAGGGTTTGTTTGACGAACATGGATGCCCCATTGTTTGGGGCATATATATTTAAGATTGTTAAGTCTTGTTGATGTATGATTCCCTTGAGTAGTATGAAATGGCCTTCTTTATCCTTCTTCACTAATTTTGGTTTGAAATCTACTTTATCTGAGACAAGGATGGAAACTCCTGCTTGTTTACGCGGTCCATGAGAGTGATAAATTTTTTCCATCCTTTCACCTTCAATCTGTGAGAATCTCTTTCCATGAGATGAGTCTCTTGTAGGTAGCATATTGGTGGGTCTTTTTTTTAATCCAATCTGCCAATCTGTGTCTCTTAAGTGCTGAGTTTAGGCCATTGACATTGAATGTTACTATGGAGATATAGTTTGTATTTCCAGACATTTTGGTTTATTCTTGGTTTTTAACTTGACTTGGTTTCTCTTTTGATTAGCCTTTAGTGTAGCTCCTCTCTCTGTAGGTTTTCATTGTTGTTTAGTATTTCCTCCTCATGGAATATTTTACCAAGAATGTTCTATAGTTCCGGTTTTCTTGCTGTGAATTCTTTTAGTTTTTGTTTATCTTTGAAGGTTTTTATTTAGTCATCAAATCTAAAACTTAATTTTGCTGGGTATAAGATTTTTGGTTGGCATCCACTGTCTTTTAGCGCTTAGTATATGCTTTGCCATGATCTTCTTGCTCTCAGGGTCTGGGTTGAGAAGTCTGCAGTGATTCTAATTGGCTTTCCCCTGTATGTAATCTTGCTCCTTTCTCTCGTAGCTTTTAAGATTCTCTCTTTGATCTGAACATTATGCATTTTCATTATAATGTGTCTTGGTGTATTTCTGTTGTGGTTTTGAACATTTGGTGTCCTGTATGCTTCTTGAATTTGATTATCAAATTCATTCTTCATATTTGGAAAGTTTTCTAACATTATTTCATTGAATAGGTTGTTCATTCCTTTAGTTTGGAATTCTATACCTTCCTCTATCCCAAAAATTCTTAAGTTTGGTCTTTTGATGTGATCCCATAGGTCTTGGTTGTTTTGTTCATGGTTTCTTACCATCTTCACTGTGTGGTCAACTCTATTCTCTAGGTTAAATATTTTATCTTCATTGTCTGAGGTTCTGTCTTCCAAATGGTCTAATCTGTTGGTGATGCTCTCCATTGAGTTTTTGATTAGGTTTACTGTTTCTTTCATTTCAAGGATTTCTGTTTGGTTCCTTTTCAGGATTTCTATCTCTTTAATAAAGTGACCTTTTACTTCCTGTAATTGCCTAAGCATCACTGTTTTGAAGTGATCTTTTACTTCCTGAATTTGTCTATGTATCTCTTTATCAAAATGATCTTTTGCTGCCTGGGCTTGCTCTCTGATATCATTCTTTAGGTCACAGAACATTTTGATTATGTACAGCCTGAATTCATGTTCTGTCATTACTTCTGTTGAACTGACAATGGATTCTAATATTGAAGAATCTTGGTTTGTTTGAGTCATTTTCTTCCCTTGTTTTTTCATAATGTTTGGGTGTCTTTCCTTCTAGCTCTGTTGAGCCAAGTTATTACCATTTTTGCTCCTATATGTGTACAGTTTTGCTGCCGGATTTCAGTACCGCTCTTTTAAAGGGGGGATCAATATTAGTTGATCACAATACAAGCAATATATAGTTTCAAGCCAAGTAGTTCCTAATAGTTCCCAAATACATTTACAGTTTAGTCACAATATACAATTATGGGTTCCTTAACAATTTATTATGTAAACAATAAGTTTGCACAGGGGTCTATAGTTACTGTTGGTGGGCTAGGGAATATTGAGGGTGGGGTGTAGGATAGATTGTTGGGTTAGTAGAAAGTGAAGGTATGGTTATTAGCTCTTATAATGCATGAAAAATGAATCCAAGAGGGGCTGACTAGTACTTGGGAGGGCGACAGTGAGCTGGGGAGGGCCGGTAGGGAGGAGGAGATGTGGGGTACAGCAAGCAACGATAGCAAGAAAAATAAAACTTATGTAAGTGGCAGAAACAGGACTGTCTAGTATCCCTCCAGTATTCAGTTCAGGAGTCCCAATCTACTATGTCCCACTGTAAAACAAATCTTTGGATTCACAACTGTTGGGGATTAGAGGGTAGGAGTAGTGGGAGAGAAACGAGGGGAGGGTAGAGAAAGATAGGAAAGAACAGAAAAAGAAAGCAAAAAGATTAAACAGTAGAAATATTAGGAGAAAAAGATAAAGGATAAAATGCAAAGTGAGAATGGAAGAGTGTAGAAGGAAAAAAGGGGAGGAAGTAAAAAGAGAGAGAGGAAAAAAATGAAAGGAAAACAAAACAAAACAAAACAAAAACAAAAAACCAAACAGACAAAATAAAAAACAGAAAACAATACAAAAAAACAAACAAACAATCGATATAAAAGGACAAAGAGTCTCAACATGAATAGACAGGTGTGTTTCCTTTCACCTCCAGTAGGTGGCGTTGTTCGCTGCTTGCTGGACTTACTCCACTCGTGTTTTGCGTGTGAGATTCCCAACCTGGTTAATTTCTGGTTCGCTGGCGGAGCTGTGCGTGGAAGATTATACAGAGTTGTTTTCCATTGTCCCCCTTCGATTAGGGTCCCAGAAGTTCGCTGAAGCTGTCTCCAGTCTCCCGTAGTCTCGTCCATGTGGAAATTCCTTTTAGCAGGTCTGCTCCCTCCGCTGCTTTGTTCGTCCTGCACTCTGGAATGGAACTGGTGCAGTCTCAGTCTTCTCGTGTAGCGCTGCCTTCGCTGTCGCGCTCCCCAGTGGCTGACGGCTGGGGTCGTGGGTCCACGCGAGCTTACTGTGTATCCTGTGTGGTTGGTTGGGCTCTGGAACCGAATTTCTCGAGTACATGCAGCTGCCGCCCGAGGTGAGCTCTGCTGAGCCGGGCGGGTCGTACCGCCCCGCGGCCCCTACAGCCACTGCTGCTGGAGACACGCTCTGGCGATGTCCGCTTGCGCTGTTTACACACGAAAGTGAAGTTTTCTGTGATGATGGCTGTATTTTGCTGCCGAAAAGTTGGGTGGAAGAAGTTTGTGCTGCAAAAATTTTGATCTTTAGCTTGGTGAGACTGGCTGCTATGTCTCTCTAAGCCGCCATCTTGCCCCGCCTCCTGAGTCTATTCTTTTTTAAATATTTATTTTTTAGTTGTAGGCGGACAGAATATCTTTATTTTATTTTTATGTGGTGCTGAGGATTGAACCCAGTGCCTCACGCGTGCTAGGCGAGCACGCTACCACTGCGCCATAACCCCAGCCCTGAGTCTATTTTTTTAAAGGAAAAATCTCCAGTTTTATTTTAGAATTTAGTAGCAAAGACTTTTAAGTATTTTTATATTCCATAAAACCTAGTCTATCTACCCTTATTTGCTAATGACATGACTCTACATTTAGAAGACCTAAAAAACTACCAGAAAACTTCGAGAACTCATAAACAAATTTGGCAAAGTAGGAAGATATAAAATTAACACACATAAATCAGTTGCATTCCTATACACCAATGATGAATTGGCTTAAAGACAAATTAGGAAAACTATCCCATTCACAAAGTCTGAAAAAAAAAAAAACTTAAAAATCAATCTAACAAAAGAGGTGAAAGATCTCTACAATGAAAACTACAGAACACTAAAGAAAGAAATTGAAGAAGACGACCTCAAAAGATGGAAAGATCTCTCATGTCTTGGATAGGTAGAATTAACTGTCAAGATGACCACCCTAGCAAAAGTGCTATACATATTCAATGTGTTCCTATTAAAATTCCAATGATGTTCTTCATAAAAATAGAAAAAGTAGTCACAAAATTCATTTGGAAAAATAAGAGGCCCAGAATAGCTAAGGCAATCCTCAGCAAGAAACGTGAAGCAGGAGGCATCACAATACCAGACCTTAAATTATACTACAGAGCTATAGCAACAAAAACAGCATGGTATTGGGACAAAAGCAGACACAAAGACCAATGACACAGAGTAGAAGACACAGAGACAAACCCACTTAATAGTTTTTTCATACTAGACAAAGGCGCCAAAAAGTACACTGGAGAAAGATATCCTCTTCAACAAATGGTGTTGGGAAAATTGGAAATCCATATGTAGCAGAATGAAATTGAACTCCTATCTCTCACCCTGCACAAAACTCAACTCAAAGTGGATCAGAGATCTAGGAATTAGACCAGAAATCCTGTACTGACTAGAAAAACATGTAGGCCCAATACTCCAACATGTTGGCTTAGGAACCAACTTCTTCAATAAGACTATTAAATTAAAGCATAGGAACTAAAATCAAAAATCAATAAATGGGACAGTATCAAACAAAAAATCTTCTTCACAACAAAGGAAATACTCAAAACATGAAAATAGAGCATGCAGAATGGGAGACAATCTGTCACCTGCACTTCAGATAGGGTGTTCATTTCCAGAATATATAAGGAACTCTAAAACCTAAACACCAAATAACCCTAAACAAAAAAACCCAAACAGCCCAATAAATGGGCGAAGGAACTTAACAGACACTTCTCAAAAGAAGAAATATAAATGGTCAACAAATATATGAAAAAATGTTCAACATCCCTAGCAATTAGAGAAATGCAAATTAAAACTATATGGGATTTCCCTTCACTCCAGTCAGAATGGCAATTATCAAGAATACAAGTAAAGATAAATGTTGGTGAGGAGGTGGGGAAAAGGGTACATGCATATATGTATACAGTGGTACTTGAAATTGGTGTAACCACCTTGGAAAACAGTATGGAAATTCCTCAAAAAACTAGGAATGGAACCACTGCTTGACCTGGTTATACAACTTCTTGGGATATATACAAAGGAGTTAAAACAGTATACTACAGTGATGCACCTACATCAATGTTTATAGCAGCTCAATTCACAATAGCTAAGCTATGGAACCAGCCTAGGTACCATACAACAGATGAATGGATAAAGAAAATGTGGTATGTATACACAATGGAGTATTACTGAGCAATACAGAAGGATTTCATGGCATTTGCCAGTAAATGGATGGATCTGGCGACTCATGCTAAGTGAAATAAGCCAATCCCCCAAAATCAAAGGTTGAATGTTCTCTGATATGTGGATGCTAACACACAAAAAGTAGAGGGCAGAGAGAATAGATGTTCAGTGGATTAGACAAAGGGGAATAAGGGAAGGGAGGGGAATATAAATAGGTAAGACAGTGGAATGAATCAGATATAACTTTCCTATGTACATATCTGAATATACCACAGTGAAACTTCACATCATGTATCCACAAGACTGAGATTCTAAATAGAGTAAGAATTACTTTATGATTGTATAAATATGTCAAAACTGACTCTACTGTCATGTACAACTAAAAGGAACAATTTAAAAAAATCTAGTTTGTTATTAAAGAATGACATTATAATAAGTAATACCCTTTTAGTCCAGAAACATTTGGCCTTTTCTAACAGTTCCTACATCTATAAAAAAAACTTGCTGAGTAAACAAAGCAGCTTTTAGAAAGTCACAGTATAAAAGCCTGGGATTTAGAATTTAATATATGCCTTAAATATCAACCTTAATTCATAGGAAGATTGATTTTTCTAGCCTATAGAGGTAACAGCTGACAAAACCAAGACAGAAGACAGAAAAAAAGAAAAATCAAAATATTGTTCCATGGAAAAATTACTTAAAAAGAAAATTTAATATTACACTTAGTAAAAATTGAGCAGATTTGTGTTTTAGTATATATTTAATATTCAATTAAGCCATTAATTTTTTTTAAGTTCAAAGGTTAAAGAAAACTAAATGAGATCTATTTAGGAAAAGAAAACATTGAGTTGCAACAGGTTACATCAACAGATGTCACATACCATCTAAACCATGTACACAGACAATGAGATGTACTCCATCTTCAGAACCATCCTCTTCTTCCATGCTGAAATATGGTACTGAGGATGCCAGCAGAGGAACATCACTGTACATGAATCCAGGAAGTTTAAGTTGTTTTAATTCTTCTTTTGCCTGAAGGAAGCTGAAGTAAAGATACTCTTTACTAAGGATCATACTCAGTTTTTAGAACCAAAAAGGTATTCTAGAATTTCAGAGAAGGAAACCCAGCAATATTTGGTTTTATAATCATGAAAAATATGTGAGATCACCTAAATAATTTAAAAAGCACAGGTATTCTTTTTTCTTGTTTTTGTTGCTACTTTTAGAACAAATTCTGATAAAAGACAATATTCTTTTAATGTTAACTAAGAAGATATTAGAAGTAGTTATGCTGCCTGAAAAATTTAATAAAGCTAGAGAAGGTACTGGAAAAATGATAATCTAATGTTTATCATGTAAACAAAGCTTAACTTCTTTATCCCATTTTAATCTTATATAAATGAAAGGGAAGAAACTATTCTATATAATGTAACAGTGAGAATATTAGGTAGAGTATTTAGTAGATTAGGTTATTTGCATTTTTCTTGAAAAATCACCAAAGAGAAGGAGTAGAATTAAAAGGGTCATGTGACTAACTATAACTGGAGGTACATACTCATTTGGAATGACTGATCTATCTAACCAACTTGGGGACTGCAAACAAAATTATTACTACTTAACATTATATAAAGGCTGAGGCTGTAGCTCAGTGGCAGAGAGCTTGCCTAGCATGTGTGAGGCACGGGGTTTGATCCTTAGCACCTCATAAAAACAAACATAAGAAAAAAAGGCATGCTACCTATAACCACAAAAAATTAAAAACAAGACAAAACAAAAAACATTATTTCATTTGGACTGATAGAAGTATAACTTAAAGAAGCTAATGAAGGGGCTGAGATTGTAGCTCAGTGGTAGAGTGCTTGCCTCGCATGCGTGAGGCCCTGAGTTCGATCCTCAGCACCACATACGAAGCAATAAAATAAAGACATTGTGTCCATCTCCAACTGAAAAAAAAAAAAAATTAAAAAAAAAAAGAAGCTAATGAAGAGGGAAGGGAAGGAGGATCAGAATGGGAAAGGCAGTAGAATGAAACAGACATAACTTTTCTATGGTCATATATGAATACACTACCATTGTAACTCCACATCAAGTAAAACCACCAGAATGGGAAGTTACATTCCATGTATGTATGATATGTCAAAATACATTCTATTGTCATCTATAACTAAAAAGAACATATTAATAAAAAAGAGAAAGTTATGTCCTATTAAGAAAAAAACAAAAAGCTAATGGACACGAAACTGAGTAGGATACATTGGGTAAAAACAGAAACACCATCTCTTCATGATGACTCTGACAAAAGAGAGTTACCCAAGCAGGTATATAATCTTTGGCCTCTTAGCTTATGTGCTACAATTTTTAAATTGCCCATATTTACCTCAGCGGGTTTTAGACTATAGCTCTTATTTTGTCCTTATTTCCTAGATATGCTCATGAAACCTAGATTTTGTCTGGGAGTTAATGCAGTAAAGGTGATAAAAAGATTTTAACTTCTAACATAAAATTGCCAGTGGAAAATTTATATCAGGAATATTTAGCCAAGAAACAGGACAATCACTTAGAAACTACCTTTCTGTCAAAGGATATAATGAGTTCATTTCTCTCTTTGAGACAGCTAATCAAAGAACATTCTTTGTACTATAGAAACTGGAGACCAAAATGGACATTCAGCCCTTTAGCACTACTTATGATATATATATATCCATATCTATCTATATAGATATAATATGTGACATTTTATAAGTATCATCTAAGAAAATACTATAAGCAGTTATATACTATCTGCAAAATTTAATACAGAAAAGTTAGGGAAGATACTAGAAAAATGATAATCTAATGTTTACTATGTAAATAAATCTATATATATTTATGATTTTGCTTATATAAATATATATTTATGATCTATGTATATTTAGTAGCACATACTGTTAAGCTCCATTACTTACGCTTGTATTTGATGTTTTGGTGAATTTTCATACCACGAAACTGAAGAAGTCAAGTTGTAAGAGATGCTGCTTGGCTGCTTTGTAATGGCATCAAATTTACTTTTAGAAGAAAATTTAACACTACAAGGAGACTCTCGTGGTGCAGATGGGAAGGACAAACAACCAGAAGTACAAACGGTAGGCATATTCATACCATCCCTCTGATATTCACTGTTTAATTTTTCAGATTTTATAAGTCTTTCTTCTGCTAGTGCATCTCTGCTTATATAGTGAGCATTTATTGTTCCATCCAAAGCTGAATAATCTTTTTCTTCATAATAACCATTTTGAACCATTTGTTGATCCTGCTCCTCCTCTTCCTCCTCCTCTTTACCCTGTTCCTGTTGAAGATCACTAATTCCTTTTTCACAAGTTTCCTTCTGAGGGCTAACTGACTTGCTGTAGCTATTAGCACATGTATTAGAAATATCCGTATTGCTCTGAGAACCAAAATAATTTTCCACAAGCCCTTGCTTTACCATATCAGTACCAGCTGAAAAAGGGTCACTTGTACCCAGATCAGTTTCACCTTCAACTGTAGGAGCTTCTGAATATATTTGTTTGATATTTAATGTATCACTATTTTTTCTTTCCACAGTTCTATCTTCACTAACTTCTGCATTAGTAGAAATGGAACCTGAAACAACACAAGGAGTGCCTAAACAAATAAGTTTTGAATTTAACATAAATGCTGTTCCTGCTGAGTTATTAGATTTATCAGGACTCTGGGAACTTTTACCCATAGTGTCTAAGTTAGGTTTGGAGCTGCAACTACCTTTCGCATCACTGGAAGTATCTTTATCTGAAAAAACAAGTTGCAAAGCGTCTTTAGTGCTTGAATTTAAGGAATGTATTGCTATAGTTTCACTATCCAAATGCCCTGAAAATATAACGCTCTGCTGTTGCAAAATAATACTTGACTTTTTAATATCATCACATTTTGGCAAATCAATTGTTCCTAGATTTAATATAGTTTTGCTATCACTTAGATGGCATTCAGGCACAACAGATTTCTTAGAATTTTCATCAGGTGACAACAGTTCATCATCAGAAGGTAGAGAGTTTATAGATGTCAAAGATGACTGTATTTCACTTAAAGCACTTGTGCTTTCAGTGCAATGACTTCCTAATGAAAATTTTACATTACTATCAGTTTTCATGAAAAGCTGAGGAAATAATCTTTCATTATTATAAAGACCTTGCCCTTGCACAGTTTCAAAGACTATATCAGGGTTTGGATGTGTTGCAAAAGAACTTGGTTCACTTTCAACACCTGAATCTGAAAATCTAGATGAGGCATATGTGGCATTAGTATCTGGTAACTTAATTGTATCTCCACTTACTACAACATGATATTCTTTTGTAGAAGAAGCAGGCAGATTATTTCTTAATTTAGCTAATGATTCGCCAATAGAACAACACTTTGCTTCTTGCAAAGCTTCCTTTTCAAGCGTTATTTCTAGAGATTTAGATTTACCATTAGATTCTAAGGACTCAAAGCCTGGTAGTAAATTATCCACAAATATTTCATCATGTTGAAGCTCAGTCCAAGGTCCTATTTTAACAGTTATTTTTTCTCCACTGAAAGGATCTTTATCACTGGGTTTTACTTCAATTGTTCTAACTCCTGAAGATGGGGTTGTTTGATGATCATGGCAATCGTCTGATGAACTTCTGGATGTCAGATTGTGTTCCAAGTGTGTAATTTCACTACCGTCCTGGGAGATATCAAGTTTACCTGAAATGGACAAATTTGCACAAAGATTTAGGCTGCCAATGTTCAAAGGATCAAACTGGTCTGGTTGAATATTTTCAATATCTGGAGACTTTTGTTCAGTTCTCTCTGTATTAGTTGGCAAATAGCTAGCTTCCTTTTGACTTGTCTGTCTGATGTAAGTCTTTGGGCCAAAATTATATCCACATATTGTGGGATCCAGACCTTCCTTCTGATTATGTGAAGGATTGCCTTCAAAGCATTTACTGTGATCATTTGATGCTGTACTTTTCAAACATCTGTAGCCTACCAAAACCACAGAATCCTTAGAGTTCTGTTTTATTAATTTTTTTGTGTTTTCTGGTTTCATTGTTTTCATGAGCTTAGCAACCTTAACCTTGGATTTATTTGATTCTTCATTTTTTCCTTTTAGAGATTTTGTTAGCTGCTTTTCACCTTCTGTATACCAAATATTGGAGGAACCAGCGGGTCTGACCTTCAACTCTGGGCTAGAAAGTCCTGCTACAGAGCTTTCTTCAGTCTCATATTTATCCATTCTATTGGACTCTGATCTCTGAAGATTCTGAATTCCCATCCAGGGTGCATCTAAGTCTTTTATCCAAAGAAAAAAAGATTTAGATTTAAAACAAGTGTGAGAACTCATATGATTAAGACTATTTTATTTCTAACTATAACTTTCTAATATCCTCAAACAAATAAAATTGAAAGGGAAAAGCTGCTTCACATTAGGGAATGGTTTTATTTATATTAGGAAGAATATACTAAAAATTATACACATAGCTTATATAGTTTAGATGATACTTACCTTCAATAACTGAATCTAAATACCTATCTTCAAAGATTATAGGTAATGAATTGAGATCTCCATCTAATTCACTACATTCAATAGGTAGGGGTGGAAGAGAACTGCAGAAGGAAGTATTTTTGATAGCGGTGCACATCTGTAGGTGACTCTGAGCACTGAAAAATATTTCTTAAGTCAGATTGTAATAAAAAAAATTATACCCAACTCCACTTTACAGTCTACCCTATTTTCTTCTCCTATCATTCCTATCCCCTTTCTTCAAGACATACTCTTCTTATGAAAGAGTTTCTTAGACAGAGATAAGAACTGGTAAAATAAAAATTCTGGTTTGCTGACAATAAATTATTGACAAAAAATTATAGTTTATTGATGTTAATTTCTATTATATTGTACACTTTAAGTTACTTCAAAATGAGTATCTATGCTTACAGAATAAACTTCCAAATATGCTGTGAACATCATGTAAGAAAAACCAAAAGACCAAATCCTTACCAATTATTTGATGATAACACTGAGAAAAAAAGCTCCATTGTAGCTCCTTTACTTAACACATATTGACAAAATTAATAGCTATTTAAGGCAAGGTCTTTAACTTAATTTTCTTTTCTTTCTTTTTTCTTTTTTGGCACTGGGGACAGAACCCAGGGGCACTTTATCACTAAGCAACATCCTCAGCCCTTTTTATTTTGAGACAGGGTCTTGCTTAGGTTGCTTAGGGCCTTGCTAAATTGCTGAGGTTGGACTCAAATTTGTGATCCTTCTGTCTAAGACTCCTGAGTTGCTGGGATTATAGGCATGTGCAACTGTGCCTGGCAGTATGTAACTTTCTAATAATACACAACAGTTCGAAAACCCTTTGTAATATAAAATTTGAAACAAATCCAAGTAAACAGAAGAGTATGAAAAACTTCATATACCTATTACCCAGTATCAACAATTAACATTTGCCCTTCTTGTTCTATCTATACCTCAACATTCACTACCTATCCCTATACTCTATTATTGTTTAGTTTTTCTGAGGTATAATATACAAGCACTGAAATATATACATCTTAGCTGTATGATTTTGACAAGTGAATATATGACATAAGCCAGGTGCGGTGGTGCAAGCCTGTAATCCCAGCACTTAGGGAGGCTGAGACAGGAGAATCATGAGTTCAAAGCCAACCTCAGCAATGGTGAGGCGCTAAGCAACTCAGTGAGACCCTGTCTCCACATAAAACACAAAATAGGGCTGGGGATGTGGCTCAGTGGTCGAGTGCCCCTGAGTTCAATCACCAGTACCAAAAAAAAACACAAACATACAAACAAAGAAAACAACATTTCAATCTATTCAGAATTTCCTCACGTCTTCCCAAATTTCCAGTCCAGATAAACCCCAAGATGACCACTATTCTATTTTCATCTTAGTTTTGGCTGTTCCAGAACTTCGTATATATAAAATCATACATTATTCATTCTTTTATGTCTGCCTTCTTTTGTTCAGCATAATGTTCTCAAAATATTCTTTGAAGCCAAAGAACACCAGACCTAAATATATTCAGTAGGAAAGATGGAAGGCATTTATTCTGGATAATTTAACTGTAAGTCATTTACATAACAAAAGGCAGTGCCAGACTACCTGTGAAAATCCACAACAGAAAATGATAAATATAAGAGATTTTAACCTGTGAAAATAAACATAGAATAAGATGGCCAAATGGAAGGCTGAAGCCAGAGCTGTATGGCTATATTTGCAAATTGTAGTAAATCTGATATAAGGGAAAAGAGGGGCAAGGCAAGTGCATTATGCTTCTTTCTGTAAAGTAAGGGGCCTTTATAAAGTAATTCATAAGATTTAATAAAAAGTAGATTTCTGAACTTCAAATTCCTCTAGTTTTTTTCTATAAATTCTGAGATAGATATCCATGTAAAAGGACACAAAATCATTTTAAGTTTGGATTTATGCTACTCACTGAAGTTCCTGGTATGCAATGGCAGCTTCCCTTGGATGTTCAAAACAAAAGAATGCCTCAGAAAATCTGCGAACCTACAGAATTCCAAAAGGGATTATTAACAACATGGCACATTCAAAAAGTCAACCTGGAATAAAATAACAGGGAGAGCAATTGCCTCCATTCGTTCTTGCATAACCACCCCTGTGAGAATTCTCTTCCTCTTTAGTGTTGCCAAAGCACAGTATATTTGTGCTATATGAAATGAACAGCAGAATCTATAGCAAGAAACTTAGGTTTATGTTTTGAATCTCATTTCTCTTCCTTAAAGGCAGGAATTCTATTTGTCTTATTTGTCACTACACCTTTAGCATCTAGAATAGTGCCCAGTACATGGGGAAAACAATGAAAAATCAGCTAGCTATCAGGTGGCTTTCTCCATGCTATATGCCAGGCTTTCAAATATATGCTAACTGTACTGACTGACTTAGAAGTATTGTGACTTTGGGCATTTCATCTATGAGCTTTAGATGACTCATTTTCAAATTATACTTAACACTTGTCCTATATATGGGGCTACTATAAATAACAAACAAGAATATGTGATAGCATTCTATAATCTGGTAAGTGCATATAATCTATTATAATTTCCATTATAGCATTTACTACTACAATTTGCCTTAGCATAACTTTATATGCAAATCATACCACCTCCTAAATCGTAATGTTAGTTAGTTAGAAAAGGAACAATGTTTTGATGACCTTTGTAGCCTCTAAAACATGTCTTTGCATGTTAAAGAAGGACTTGGTAAATACATATTAAATCTAGCTGAATATTTCTTCCATTACATTTATATTTTGATCCTTTCATTTTTAATAATGAAAGGAAAGGCTTTGTCGACTACTGGAACAATGTTAAGCAACAGGAGATGGAAAAGATATCTTGTTTGGGGTATAGAGAAGAGGATAATTGTGTTACAACTTGAAATTATATCACATTGAAGATTCTTTTCTAAAGGGAAATATGATTTAGGATTCTTTGGTTTTATATGTACAATGAATGAGAGATCTATTTTACTCGCCATCAAAGATCAGGCAAAACATGATTTACTAAACCACTTTCCCTAAGCAGATGAGCCTGACTCTTCAAAAGGATAAGTCAACAAGGGAGGTGGGGAGAGGCAGGTATTAGACACTGAGGAGGAGGATGCCATCCGTGTCTTTACTTTCAAATGCATTCCAATTGCCTCTTCTTTCTTTCCATCCCCTAAGGGGAAGATGAGAAAAAACAAAAACAAAACCATCTGCCTGTCTGTCTATCTAACTGTTGGAGATGTTTTTCCTGGGGACTATAAAGTGTGAAGGAATATATCTTTAAGTTATTAGGACTCCCAGATTTGCAGCTGGACTTGCAAAATTGGTGGGCTGCTTTTCCTTTTCTCTCTACTTTCTATAATTCCTATAATAACTATCAATTCTTGATAGTATCCTATCCACAAGACTATGCTAAGAACTTTATTTTCATTCTTTCTTGTAAACCATAAAAAATCCAGTGGAGGGGCTGGGGCTGTAGCTCAGTGGCAGAGCCCTTGCCTCACATGCGTGAGGCACTGGGTTTGATCCTCAGCACCACATATAAATAACAAATGAATAAAATAAAGATCCATCAACAACTAAAAAATGTTAAAAAAAAATCCAGTGGAGGAGGTATTATCTTCATTTAATAAGTGAGGAAACTGAGGCCCAAAGAGGTTAATCACTTGGGCAAGATAATATTAATAAGTGATAAACTTATGATTCAAAGATTTGAGTTTCAAACCAATTATCTTTTCCCTTCTACATTACACTTCATCTTATCAGAAATCTTTCCTATCCTCTATGCACTCCTAAGTTACTCAATTCTCTCACAATGATTACCACTCTGGGGTGATATGTAATGAATAAGGTTATCAACTGTGCTGTGTGGCCATAACTAAGGTATGACTGCCACCTGATGGCAATATAGTTTATTTTAGGCAAAAGACATACATTAAAAAAATAAGTTAAACTTACAAAGTTAAACTTAGGATATGAAGAATATATATTACTGCTTTGGCATATGTTTATAAAAATGAGTTTTCTTATCTATCCTAATTTTTAAAAAATTCACTTATTTGGCAGCATCAATATTCAAAATTTAGCAAAGAGTTAGAAGGAAAAAAACCATGAGGATACAGAATGGAATTTATTACTAATGCTTTATAGAGTTAAATGTTCCTTTATCTATGTTCTTCCTAATACGTTGTTCAAATTACTAACATAGTATTACAGTACAATTATTACTAACTTTTTTATTATAGTACAACTTGGTATGTGCTCATGTAAGTTAGAGTTCAATTTTTTAATATATTTTTCTTAAATTTTTAGTTATAGATGGACACAATATCTTTATTTTGTTTATTTATTTATTTTTATGTGGTGCTGAGGATCGAACCCAGTGCCTCACATGTGCAAGGCAAGTGCTCTGCCACTGAGCCACAACCCAGCCCAGGTTACAGTTCAATTTTGAGTGCAGGGTCTATATCTGATAGATCATAATATTTAAATTTCCTTGGCAAAAGTAGGCATATTACAAATGTTTACTGAACAAATGCTCTTTAAGTCCTTGTGTTACTTTCATAGTAGGATACTACAGTCTTTTTATTACACAAAGCTGATTTATGCTTACTATTTTTTTTTAATTTTTTTTTTTTTAGTTGTAGATGGACACAATGTCTTTATTTTACTGCTTTGTATGTGGTGCTGAGGATCGAACCCAGGGCCTCACGCATGCGAGGCAAGCGCTCTACCGCTGAGCTACATTCCCAGCCCTTATGCTTACTATTAAATAGAATTCTAACTAGTTTAAATTAATTGATTCTCAATCCACAGCTGTTTTAAGAGCAAATTAAACAAAGGAAAATGAACAACTGCAGCAGTAATTACACAAATGCATTTATAAGAAATTATGAGAACTTGATGTTGAAAAAGAAAAGCTCTCAAAAAAGAGCCTAGTATAAAAAGTACATCAAAGAAATTAAAAATTAATATAATTTCAGACCTTTTAAAGTAGGATCCAATATCACCACATTTTAATGGCACAGTATTAAATATTTAAATTAATATTAGTAAAATTTTAATTAATAGTATTAAAGTTGAGCACATGATATAAACTTTGCAATGAGAACTACATCATTATGAAAGGGTTAATTCATGTTCAGTAAACTCTACTTAAGAAAATAGG
This sequence comes from Geosciurus inauris, assembly GCA_004024805.1. Classification (NCBI taxonomy): domain Eukaryota; kingdom Metazoa; phylum Chordata; class Mammalia; order Rodentia; family Sciuridae; genus Geosciurus; species Geosciurus inauris. Next base: position 15,690 of record PVHX01026772.1, read on the forward strand.
GGATCATGAATCATACTGGAAAGTTTCCATTTAAATTAGTTAAAATAACTTAAGAAAAAACTTAACCCTTCAAAAAGCATATCCTACCCCAGTGCAGTGTTGTGCATGCCTGTCATCCCAGTGACTCAGTAGGCCAAAGCAGCAGATGGCAGGCTTGAGCCCAGCCTGAGCAACTTAGTGAGGCCCTGAGCAACTTCAGGAAACCCTGTCTCACAATAAAAACAAAAAGGGCTTTGGATGTAGCTCAGTGGTAGGGCACCTCTGGGTTCAATTCCCAGTACCAGGAAAAAAAATCAAATTATCAGAAAATAATACTTTGAATAGAGTTATTTACTAAAAAAGCTGGATATGTATATTTGCGCAAAAAGCTATATTTTTGTTTGTAATTATAGTAAAATTAGAAATCTTCCAAAACTTTGCAAAATACAAGATAAAAAGAACTATAAATAAGCAATATATTCCCAGAAAGAATTACAAAATATGGGGCTGGAGTTGTAGCTCAGTAGTATAGTGCTTGCCTAGTATGTGAGAAGCACTGAGTTTGATCCTTAGCACAGAAAAATAAGCAAACAAAATAAAGGAATGGCTTCATATTAAGATCACATAAATAGTTATACTGAAAGGATGACTAATATAGTTTATTAAACTAACAGTTAATTATTGTGATTCAAATAAAGATTTGAGAAACTTCAAATCTTATGCACCAAACCACTTATCTTTTCCCTTTTACATTGAAGTCCATGTTTTCAGAAGTCTTTCCTATCTTTGCTGCACTCATGAGATCAAGTACTTTTTGAGATAAGTATCTCTTCTTAAAAAATGCCAACTTTTTGTTTTGAATAGATATCGTATCATTATAAAAAGTTTCTTTAAGTGGGAAAAATAGCACAAACTCTCCTTCCTTCTTCTAGAACATAAATTGCATCAGTACTGTTGAAAATAATACTTCATAATCTTAAAAATCTCAGTTAAAGATAGTAAAAATTCAATGATTCACTGGTCTCCTTATTGGAAAGTAATGGCTATACTTTAGAATCTAGTGTCTTGCTAATTTAATGGCAGCTTTTAAGTGAGTATTTAAGAAAGGTGCTCATTCTACTGGCAGATGCAACTGGACTCCAATGAGGATGAGTCAAGTTTCAGTTCCCACTTCCTAGCACAATGGTTTTATTTAGGGAACAGTCTAACTCCGTTAATCAGTTGGAGAACTTAAAACAGTTACTCCAACCTCAACCTCAATCAACACTGGTGTTTTAAAAACTTCTTCAGGTGATTCTAATGATTAGCCAGGTTTGATAACATCTAATTTAAATTTCTACTTAGACCATAACAGAGAAACTGGTATAGAACTTGCCCTGAACACAACTATATAACTGATAAAATACATGAAGCAACTATTTCTAACATTGACAAACATGTACTAGATATGCAAAGCAGCAGGTAAATGTAACTCACAATCAAGAAAATAATGCAGTCAGTAGAAATGACTCCGAAGATAATCCAGATGTTAGAATAATAGGCAATTTCATTTTCTAGTTTTTTTCCTTCCTTAAGAGCAGATTTAGGTTTACACAAAAAATGATCAAAGTAACAAGCAGTTCTTACAGCCTCTCCTGCCCTCCTACCTCTCCAGCTTCCTCTATTATTTTATCTCATATTACTGTGCTACATTTGTTACAACTGATGAACCAATACTGACATTTTGTTAGCAAAAGTCCATAGTTTACATTAAAGTTCATTATCAGTATTCATTCTCTGACCTTTAACAAATGTATTATCACTATAATATGACATCACAATCATCATATTACAAAGAATAGTTTCATTCCCTTGAAAATCCCTTGTGCTCCACCTATTTGTCCCTTCCTCCATCCCTGTGAGCCTGTAGCAACCACTGATTTACTACTGTCTTCTTAGTTTTTCCTTTTCTAGAATGTCATAAAGTTGGAATTATATAGCATATATTACCTTTCATAGTAGCTTCTTTCACTTAGCAATGATTTCAAGGTACCTCCATATCTTTTCATGGCTTAATAACTACCTCTTATCATTAAATAACATTCTATTGCATGGATGTACAATAGTTGGTTAACCAATCATGTACTGAAGGATACCTTCATTGCTTCCAAGTTTTGACAGTTATGGAAAAATGGTTATAAACATCCATGTGCAGGTTTATGTATCAATTGTATAAATTTTCAAATCATCTGAGTAAATACCAAGGGTTATGATAGTTGTGTTTTATGGTAAGAGCACATTTAGTTTTGTATTAAATTGCTGAAATGTATCCCAAAGTAATTAACTCATATTACGTTCCTACCGTCAATAAATGAGCGCTACTGTTGTTTCATCAGTGTTTTGAATTTTAGAAATTCTTATAGATGTATAGCAGCATTGTCACCAAAAGAGGTCTGAGGAGTTCCTGCAAAGGGGCACCTCTACTGAGTGAGGATAAGTAGGGTCTTTGACTTATGTCATTTAAAAGAATTTTAGTACATGCCAGTCACAGACACAGAGACTTATTTAGGAAAGCAGTTACACATTCATGGAAGAATGTGGGTCATCTTCAAGAATGAGAAAACAATCCTTTGGTCTTGGTATTAATATTTATAGAGGGACAGTAGTTAGGGGATGGAACAGAGGTAAAGTCAGGGTGAAGTTGTGGAATTTTGTGCCAGTTCTTCTAGCACTTGCATGTTGACCCCCTATCATTTTATATTTTTGTGGGAAAGAATGCAGATTGTGTTGCTCATGAGTTGCTTATTTTGTATTCCAAAAGTTCCTGGATGCCACAGATATTTTTCTGCATTCCAATTGTTTTTAGGTTCCTTTCTTTACAGAGTTAGTACATTTTTCTTTTTCTTCTTCAAGTTAGTGAACATATCTTTATCTGACATAAAGATATGTTAACAGGCCAATGGAACAGAAAACAGAAAATAAAGCCAAGAAATTGTCCTTACTTATTAGTTAACTGATTTTCAACAAAGATATTAAGACAATTCAATATATAAAGAAAAGTCTTTTCAATAAATAATGCTGGTACGACTAATTGGGGAAAAATGTACCCTGACTACCACGGTCAAAAATTTATTCAAGATGTTAAATGTAAGCTTTAACTCCTATGTTTCCAGAAGAAAAGAGAATATTTTCATGATTTGGGATAGGTACATCCTATTTGTGGGTAAGAAAAGATCCACAAATGCACTAAACATGAAAGAAAAACTTAAAAAAAAGATGCATGTTAATGGTAACAGCTTAAAGCCATATGACCACTTTGCAAAAAATCAGCAGAGTTTTTTTAAATAAATCTAACTAATGACCAAGCAATTCCACTCTTAGGTACTTATGCAATATACATTAAAACATATACTTACAAAAAGATTTACTGTAGAATGTTTATAGCATCTTCACTGAGAATAATAAAAACAAATAATAGGATACAAGATAAATAAACTCTGGCATACACAGTGGAATAGTACTCCACAACGAAAAGTAATGCAACATGGACTAATCTAAACAAATTATGTGAAGTGAAAAACACAAATTCTGCTCATAAATATTCTGAAAAATGACAAAATTAAACTATGGTGACAGAAATCAGGGCAGTGGTTGTTTATGGGGGTATAGAAATTAACTAAAAAATGGTACAAGGTCATTTTCTAAAGTAAAGGAAATGTCCTATATATTGGCTGGTTTTCAGAATATGTTGCCAATCAATGATAATTAAGATCAGAGTTTATCAAAAGGCCGAGAATATAATTCAGTGGAAGAGCACTTGCTTGGCATGTTCAAGGCCTTGGTTTTGATCCTTAGCATAACACACACACACACACACACACAATAGATTTTATGATAAAATTCAGATCTTTCAAATTTACAAAGTTTCTGGGCTAAGTCTGAGGACTATTAATTTTTTAAAAAATTAAATATATACTGACATCAAGCATGAGTCTATTGTGATAGATATATATGCTAATTAGATTTAGATTTATAAAAGGCTTTTTTCTTCCCCTCGCAATTAATGATTCCAAGAAAACTGTTAGTAGCAGTTATAAGCAAAATACTTTGCTCAATTAAATGTTAAGTTAGAGCTTTAAAAATTTAACCATGAAAATAACTGTTGAGTATTTGTCTTACTTCATAGGATACCTTTTATTAGGGAAAAATAACTAATTTAAAAGTTATTCTCTTTATGTCCTGTGCATCAAAGGACACTATCAAGAGAGAGCTGGGGTTATGGCTCAGTGGTAGAGTGCTTACCTTACACATGTGAGGCAATGGGTTTGATCCTTAGCACCACATAAAGATAAAATAAAATAGATATTATGTTCATCTTTAAAAAAATCTTTAAAAAAAAAGAAAGTAAAAAGAAAATGTACAGAAGAAAACATTTTCAAGCCATATATCTGGTAAGGGTCTAGTTTTTAGAATATTTATAAAGAACTCCTGAAACTTAACAACTAAGACGAACAATTAAATATGGGTGAAGGACAGGTGCAGTGGCGCACTCCTGTAATCCCAGCAGCTCAGGACGCTGAGAGAGGAGGAGCGCGAGTTCAAAGCCAGCCTTAGCAACTTAGTGATATCCTGTCTCTACATAAA